>JALBCR010004446.1:0-133605 GCA_030710515.1 Abscondita cerata | reverse complement strand
GGCGCTTTACGTATTGCTAACACACCGACTAAGTTGAAACCAGCTTTCTGCAACAACATCGAAGCAACAAACGCTTAGCCCTCATCGGCACTTCAAAATTTTAATATTAGTGCAGCAAAAACGTCATCCAGCGTGAAGTACAAAGAAGTGTTCCAATTTTACCATCAACATTCATTACAATAAACAAGTAATTTTTTTGTTCAAATTTTGTAAGAAATAAATTTAAAATCTAGTGCGTAAACGTGTTTATTTTACGGTCTCTTGCGTGAAACGCAATTTCACGCACACTTATTGAAACGCTAATAATATATTTTTTCTTCAAGCGACAATAAAACGTCATATTATTGAACTACTGGCAGACGCTAAAACTTTTACTGTCTAGACATTAAAAGCAAAATAGTTATTTGTTTTCATTAACTATTTAGAGGTTGCAATTTCGGTTATGTCATATTATGAATGAACAGTAGCAACAACTTATTCGTCGAGAATAAAAGTCACTATAAGACTGAGAATCTCGAAAATTTGAAAATAACACATGAAAAACTAGCAACAACTGAAGAATAAATAATATATTTTCATTTGAGTTGTGCAATATAATTGTTCTCAGCGGTCGCTGTCTCGGCTAACACCTGCCAGCAAACTTTTAAGCTCAACAATTATATTGTTTAACTCCTAGTAAAATAATCTACTATTTTCTTCAAGGACAATAAAACGTCATATTATTGAACTACTGGTAGACGCTAAAAACTTTTTTACTGTCTAGACATTAAAAAGCAAACAGTTATTTTGTTTTCATTAACTATTTAGAGGTTGGTACCCTCGGTTATGTCATATTATGAATGTAACAGTAAAGTACCAACTTCATTCGTTCAGAATAAAACGTCACTATAACACTCGAGAATCTCGAAAATTTGAAAATAACACATGAAACTAGCAATAAACGCTGAAGAAATAATATAGTTTCACTTGGAGTTAAAAAAATGTAATTATTATATTGTTTAACTCTAGTAAAATAATCTACTATTTGTGTCAGTTGAAGAAAAGATTTTTTTCTATGGCATTTTTGAGTAATTTTGACATACTCATTCTTGATCACATAAACGGTTACTGTCATTAGTCAATTTTTCCGGGTGTGTTCGAATAATGTCAAGATCGTTTTATTTGCCGTTCTATTGAAGATAATTTGAATAAGAATTTTTGATAAAAGGCCTTCTTTTTATTTTTATGAAATTACAAGGAAAAAGATCCTTAAGCAATAAGATGATCTTGACGAAGATCGTCTTAAGTCGTTACTAGAGAGGTGACTATGAATACGATTCCATGAGCAGTAAATGTCATCTCAAGAATTAGAATAAGATGATTCTATCAAGTAATTGCTCGAGCTATGAATACTGCACTGTGTCTTGCATTGTTATTTGATTTCTTATTTACAAACAAGACGATCTTAAATCAAATTCGGTCTGACTCAACTTGAAACTTTATTTAATGACAAGATTGTCGCTTGAAGCTACAGAATAGTGGAAAAATACTTCTTTTTTCCTGATAACGACAGTGACGATGATGATTATGGTGGCGCTTGTGACGTTTACCAGCCCTACATGAGAGACGCAATAAATCCCTTTATTGCGATGATAAGTTTAAGCGGACGTATCAATTCAGCAAGCATGTTTTTCTAAGAAGCCATTCAGTTAGCTGTGTACCACTTAAGATTAGTATTAAGAAAACTCGACGTACACACGTCACTTACACACGGTGACTTAAAACTAGAATTAAACTCTCGCACTAGTACAGTAAGTAGCTCCTGCCAACCCAAAAGCCTTTTGTTTTAGCTTCACCCACTTTCTCTCAAGCGCCCCAGCACTGATGGAGCTCGTTTAATGTCAAATGTACGTGAGCTCCAAACGCATGCCAAGTGAATAGTTTTTAAACAATAAATTTACGTACTGATGCATAGTTCCTGATAAGAAAGGTTTTTGCTAACGACAGCAGTTGGACAGCTATTAGAAGATCGGTAGCCACAGGATTGAAGACGACTAGGACAACAAAGTTTGAAAGCAGATATGTTCCTTCGAACTAGCAGGTACGCAGCGTAAGCGACCCTCAACCGGTGGAGTCTTACTGGCCGTTACAGCTTTTGAGAGATAGGCGACACCGTGGTAATGTCACATTTTTATAAAGAAGGATTCTATTTACTTCATTCCAGCACCTCAGGAATTATCCGGATGGTAATATACGAGTAGAGTATGAGGTCAAGACACGCAAAGCATACGTTGTAATTAGAATTAATACAACCACGAGACAAACAAAAGGAATAGCAAAAGAAATCACTTTACGGCGAAATGCGGTCGGATTTATATTTCCACACTAATTTTACTTGGAGTTATTGAAACCACATTGATATTTTACGTGTAAACTTCTAGCTTCACAAAGCACGCCGACAAATCGCCCAATAGAAAGAAAATCACAAGATGTCCGCTCGTACAATGATACATTTTGTGAATAATCAATCCACCAATTAGAAAACTCAGGCGTGCTAGCCAAATTTATTTTCGTCGTAACGTGCAAGTCACGACAACCGTTACTCAACAAGGCTTGCGACCTACGTTTATTCGGAGTATTTTGAACCGTAACAACTTGATGAAGATTTTCAAGTTTTGCTTGTGGATTGTCTGTCTAGTTAAATATTTTGCACGTTTTCTCTGGAGGATAAAACTATATTTTATTTGAAGGTTGAAACTAGTTGAATATTGTTAAATATAGACTTAAAGTCCTGAAGTTTTAATTTTATTATTAACTTATACACATAAAATATGGAACCCTGTGTTCTTAAAACAAATCCATTAAGTTTAACTTAAATTGTCGAAACTTCCTTTGAACGGCCCCAATATCTGTCTAGGTTTTTTTCAAAGTTGGAAAAAATTCTCAAATGACAACTTTAAAATGCTGAATATGCATACCAAATTTCATTTGAATAACTTTTCGTTTAGAGATTAAAAATAAGGCTGGTTTTCGGGAGCACCTTTACCGCTAGCGTGCTAGGGCACTTTTCGAATATAGTTTATATGAAACTACGGTTTTTATTTTTAATGTACTTTCCACCCTTTAAGTTTACTACAATCAATCTGACCAATTCTGTATATGATTAAAAACTTATTTCTTATGCTTAATGATTATGAACAGTTGTAAGAAATAAGAATGTTTACTATAGTTACAAAAATTCTAGAAAGTTGAAAAACAATTGTCAAAGTGATTCAATTAGTAGCAGTCGGTAATACAAAACAGACACAACTCTTATATCGTCAAATATATTTTAAAGATGTTGTAGTGATAATTTCAAGATATTGATTAGAGATTATATAAATCAACTATTGAGAGAACAAAGAGCGTTTGAAGTATCTAATCTTCATCTTTTATCTTTCGTATTTATTAAACTTTCATACTGATAATTTTTACTGATAATGTTTTGTCTGCCCTATGTAGACTGCATCACATCTAAAGCAATTAATTTTAAAAATTAAACTTTTGTTAATGTCTATTTTTTTGTATTTTGTAAATAAATATTTCTTGTTGTATTTTGATTTAACATAAATGGTTTATTTATGTTTACAACTACATTGTTGGCTAATTACTTTTATCGCCTTAATTCACCCTGTTCACATCATGAATAGTCTTGAGTCAGCTATTTTCAAAAATATTATTACCAGAATTAATTATTAATCCGAGTTCACCAAAAGTTTATGAAAAAATATTTAAAATCGATTTACTTCAATTGAAGACGTATTGCTTCTGTTTTAAATTTAAGTAATGTTTACGAGTTTGTGTAATAGAGTTTACGCTAAAAAATATTGCTGTACGTGTAATGTACTAGAAATTCTATTTATGTTTCAGATCGTGGCTTTGCAACATCTTGAAAATATTTAAGAAAAGAATTTCCTTTTATTCCCCAGAGTGTTTTAGATGCAAGTAAATAACAAACAAGTTTGCTGACTTCAAATGGGCTTATTTCTATTGACTGGAAATAAATAAATCATTTCTTTCTATAATATTTTATTTAAAATATGCATATAGATATTGACTAGAGTTGATTGATTTCATTGTGTATTTGCGTTAACAAAAATTTTAAATCTGCCGCAATTTTTACTTGTTTATTTATTACAAATTTTAATTTAATTTATCTTAGTAGTCGAGAACAAACATTTTTTCATAAATTTAAAAACTTAAACTAATAATCGAAATAATTTTTTTGATCCTCCAATTAGGATTACTAAAATTTTTACTTAAAGAACCCTTTAGGTAGAGGTGAGTGAGATCATTAACGTTCTGAAGAATATCGCCGATGTTTTGCCCAGCAAGCTGGCTTTATCACTTAATTTATTAGGCCTTGTAAGTCAAACATTTAATAAAATAACACACTTAATTGAATGTGATAAAGCCCACTGCTTGCTGGGCGCAACGTCGGCGATATTTAATCAGGACCTGTGGTTTTATTCTTTCACCTCCTCCTAAAGGAGTTCATCTAAGAAACAAAAATTTTAGTAAACTAATATTATTAACCAAGGAACAGGATAGTTAACACTAAAAATACACAAAAATTTTATTAGATATCTATTTAACAGTTTTTTTATCAAAAAGATTCTCCAATGCAAAATTTAATAAGCAAAGAATAATAATTTTGCTCCTGGCATTAAAATTATGGCAAATTAATGTTATACCAATTGTAAGTGTACAAATTAGTATGTAAGTAAAGTTTTTGTAATTAGGGAAATTGATGGGGATTAGTGTGTGCTTGTGCAAAGCCAAACCAACGAACGTTTATTTTGTTTCTATTTGTAGAAGCCTTAAAACTTAAGGATTATTTCCGTCAACTAAACAATTATGTGACCATACTTTACGTCAATTTGTGCGTTAAAGTAGACTGAGAATAATTTAAAACTCGACATTTGAGAAACTTTTTGGTTATAATGTAAATTCTATCATCGATGATTAAATATCTCGTAGAGAAACGCCTGCTTTTAAAAATTTGCGCAAAAAATACTCGCACAAATTGCGTTTTTATAAACGGGGCTATCCGTAGTAAGATTCTATATTCTTCAAAAATCAAATCAGGAAAAATCAGAAGAATAATGGTGTTTTTAAATATTTACTCTGCGAACAAAGAAACTGGGAGCCTTTTCCAATCCAGTTGTGGACGTCGTGTTAGTGATGCACAATTTCACGTCCCGAGAATGCCGCATCCGACACGGTTCAGATTGAGGAACCGTTTTACTACACGTCAAACTTATTTAATTCGCTCCGTTCCATACGTCATGTTGCGTTTTTACATCCCAGAGCAGGCTGTTTTTACGAGATTGTAATCAAAACTGTGCAGATTACACTTGGCTTTTCGGAAAATCGACATCTTTGCACAAACAGTATGGCGGACATTTGCCGTCGCCGTATCGGTATGGCATATTGGGTTTCCGTACTTTGGCTAGTCCTTCTTTAATATAATACAAGTTTCAGCTGTGGGGACTTAACCAAACAACAAAATAAAGACTGCAGCTGAAAAAAAGAGTACTTGAAAAAAAATAAAAAAAGGACAAAATACACATAAAATTACACAAAGAAGAGGACAAACAGAAGAAGAAGAAAAGATTATCTCTGGTTTCATTCGGTTGACAAAAATTTTAAATAATGCGGTAAAAAAGCGCTTAGCTTTTTCGCAATGTTGAAAAGTTTGCAGACGGTATTTTACATTCTACAGATTGCTACAAATATTACATTTTGTAATTCATCTTTTTGTGGATGTGTTTTTTCAATTCTTTAATACCATGTAGCAGGGAGGAGGAAATTTTGATCAAGCGATTTTAGTTTCAAACGTGATTTCGTTTCTTCGCTCAACACCAACACTCCCTCCACCCGTTCCAAATGATGTTAATGAATTGAAAAAACACATCCTCAAAAAAATAAACCACAAATAATTTTAATAGGGTCTTGGGATGGTATTGGCAATTTTCAGCGTATAAACGGTTATTGCGCCACCTAGTGGCCTTTCCAGAGACTCGAAATCTAATTTTTGACATAACATCTTGAGTATTTTTACTAAAATATTATAAATTATGATTTCGAAAACTTTTTCACTACAGGTTTCAAAAATAGTCATAGACGTCAGGTAATGGTATTTGTTTTACTAATATCTCCGGTTATAGAAAAGATATAAATTTGTGATTTCCACTAACTTTTGAAAATTTCATCGTCTACCGAATTATGTATCTTTTGGAGGATCATGTGACAAATACGGCAGTTTTGCGTAGATTTAACAAAACAACTGAAGTAATAAATACCGTTAAAATTAGAAAATTACAATATCTAGGATATTACCAGAAATGAAACACCAAAGTTGAAAGAAAGTGGGGACTGGGGCAACGATGCATTTCGTAGTTCAAAAACCTAAGATCTTGGTTTTCTATGTCGACTACAGGACTTTTTCGAGCAGCTGCTAATAAAATAAAAATCGCCACATTGATCGCAAACATTTGGAACGAATAGCACTAGAAGAAGAAGAGTTGAATGAGTCGCCGACTCAACTGGTTTTCTTCCTTTTTGGTTGGTGTCCACGCTAACGTAATAGATGAACATCTATACGTGTCAATGTTCATACACGAGATGTCGTCAGACACACATTTTGCTTATGAACATCTTTCTTTCGCTTAAGAAGTTGGCGAGTAGAGGTGTCACATTTTGAGAACTCCATTTGGGAAATTTGAATAAAATTAATAAACAATCGTGAATGAATTAACCCAAAAACAAGCTACTAAAATAACGAGTAGACACGTTTTGTGACACTCTTTTACGTCGTAAGTTTTATTTTCTTATATTTCAATTTCTGTGGCTTCATTTTTCTAACCGCCATTTTCACGCCACGTTTATGGACTGGGATATGATTGATGGCTAAATTAAAACACTAAGACAAAAAATCTGGTTGTTTACCAATAAAGCTACCCATTTGTATAAGATCGCTAACTTTTGGTAGTTATGTGTGCTGTTACACCTGTCGTTAGGGGTCCCAACGAAGACAACTCGGATCTCCTGCGTACATGTTGGGATTGTTCTGGCCGTTTGCATCCAATTGTCGAGAGTTCCTGGTTACTATCTGCTTCTATTATTTAACTGCCTTGTCCTTCACAGAATAACAAATCTGCTGAAGTCGCTGCTGTATGATCGCACACTACACAGAAGGAAGAATAAAAACACAGATAAGTTGAAAATGTATAGCATGTAATCTTTCATTAATTTATATTGTACTTGCGTTCGTATCTGTTATTCAACATTGATTTATCTACATAACTAGTTGCGCTTTATTATTGAATGGTTGTAATTTTGAGGGATCCTTCGGAAATTTGATTCTAATTGTGTGCGCTTTGTTTAATACGTTAAATTTGACGTCGAGCACCCGTTGATGTACTGATTTATCTTGTTAACTAACTTTAAAATTAGTATCAGTGACACGTATTCGTGAGTCACAGGTAAGTAAATTTTCAATATCCGTTTATTCTTGCGTAACGTCCATAAGCGTATATACTCTCGTGGCTAGTAAATATTTTTAGCGGTTCAAATATTTCCTCTCTATAGACAAATTGTCCTGTTAAACTGTTATTTTACTAAATTATATTATTATATATTATATCTATATCATATTATCTATTTGTGCCTGTATATAATTGTTGTTATGATTGAGGCTTAGTCATTTGATAATAATTATATTTCTACCATCTTACGGTTTGTTTTCTGTGTCTATGAGTTTCTAGTGCTATGGATGATCCACTACCAGTTCTGCTAGGTGGCGTCCTTATATTTATCTATGCAATGTGGAAGCCTTTGTTCTGATTATTTGTGTGTACGCCCACAACCACTCTACGACCACTGAAGCTATTGACCAGATTTTCAACACTGCTCCTAAAGTTTTACTTTGTTTACCGATAAACCATAACAAATTTTCAAATAATCAGAATGGCTTTATTTGAAATATCTCTAAACGTGCATATTTTTTAGAAAAATCCGGTTTTATAATTGCTATAAGAATTGCGACACTTGGCGACCATCTGTTGAACTCGAAAATAATTTTCAGCAATTTCTCTTAGCCTACTTTTGAATACTTTTTTTTCTGCAAGTTGTAGTAGCAATGGTTACCGAGGTTTGGCCGGCGTCCATTGTTAGTTGGCCTCCCTGTACAAATGAGAAGAAACGAAACGACAATAAAAAAATAATGAAATGAAATAATTCCGACAGTAGACAGAGAGATAGACCAAAGATACGATGGGAAGACCAAGTAAGAAATGACATCAAGAAAATGGAAATAGTCAAAGTCAGAGAAAAAATTCAAGATAGGAAGGAATGGCAAAAAGTCGCTGAAAAGAAATTGAAGCACATCAACCAATATAAAATAAAAAAAAACGGGAGGCATAGCGGAATGGCTAACCACTATGCAAACATCACTTGTGGCGGTATTCTTTGACTCCAAAACCAAAAATAATTTTTCTAGCATAAAATTAACTTATGGGTGTGAAACTGAGAGTACATGCATATATATATATAGTCCGACATCATGCCGGGAGCAGATTTTGAATATTAGAGGTCTGTCTAATGAGTCGCCGGCTCAAATGGTTTTCTTCCTTTTTGGTTGGTGTCTACATTAACGTCGTAGGTAAACTTCTTGTTCTCTTACAAGTTAGCGTGTAAAGGTGCCAAATTTCTAAGAATTCCGTTTGAGGATCTAGATAAAATTAATAAGTAATTGTTAATGGATTAACCGAAGGAAGAAGTACCAATAAGAACGAGTACACGTGTTAGCGTCACTTTTCTAAGCCGTGAGTATTTTTTTTTGTATTTTTCTAATATGTCAATTTTTGTGACTCCTTTTCTCTGACCGCCATTTTTCTCACCACGTTTATAGACCTCCGACTGGGGTATAATTGATGGCTAATAAATACTAAATCAACATTCGCCGCCGTATAATTTGGTTGTTTACAAATTAGGCTACCCGTTTTTCTGATGACCGATCGTTAAAAATTGGTCGCTACGTCAGCTGTTACATCTGTCGTCAGGGGTTCCCACAAAGACAACTCGGTGATCTCCTGCGAACCTGTTAGGGTTGATTTGGTTATTTATATCCAAACGTCGTTAGTGCCTGGTTACTATTAGCTACTTCTATCTTTAAGAAAATAACAAACCTGCCGAAGTTCTTTCATTAATTTATATGTACTCGCGTTGGTATCTGTGGTTGGACTAAGATTTACCTACCTAAATAAATGCGCCCAACCATAGGCGTAGATGCTACCGCGGCTATAGTACATATTTTTGGTGGTTCAGATATGAACAAATTGTTCTATTTAACTGTTACTTTATTAATTTGTATTGTGTTTTTCTTTACATCATATTATTGTCTATCTATGCTTATATATGTTGCCGTTGTAATTGAGGCCTAGTCTCCGCAGTGTGGAAGTCTTCGATGTAACTATTCGTAAGTAAGCCCACGACCACTCTACGACTACTAGAGCTGTCAGACAGGTTTTCGACACTGCTCCCTAATTTATAGTTTGTTTACAAATAAACCGTAACACACTTTAGTCTAAAAAGCTCAAACGAGCGGTTCCAATTCCTAAAGGCTAATTTGGTTTAATGTCAGAGAAATAGAATACATATTTTATTCAAATAATTTTTTACTATAGGTAGGTACACTCATGAAATTTAAAACTTGGACACCACAATTTCTGTAAACAAAAGTTTGCACATTGTGAAGCGGACTTACGGGTATCATTTACTATTCTAACAGCAGGTAGTCTCAGCAGGGGTTATCGTATAGAAGGACTGTAGAATGAATCATTACACTAAGCACGTTTTAGAAAATAGGTAATTTACGTTGCTTACTTAATTTTTTCTTTAAAGAATATATTTGAAGGTATCGCTAATTAAACACCATAGCTCGATTAATTATCGAATCAAAATTTTGTTTAGGAAATGTTTACAAAATAAAATTAGAAATAATTTTGATTTAAAAAACGTCTACAAGCAATAACTTTTAAATTAAATCAAAAACTAAACATGGTTATTTGGGTTGACTGATTATTACTTATTTTTAAATAAATCTAACCTACTAATTATTGTAAGTTATTAAAAAAAACATTAAACTCTCTATTCATAATATTTAGTCCTTACAAAATGTATATTTTATGACGTTTCATTTTTTTCTGTAGTTAATATAAAAAGTGAAAATAAAAACTAAGGCAATTCTTATTGTCAACGTATATATTTAGTTTTTGACAAGAATTTATTACATAATTATAATTAAGATACCAAGTTATAGTTTAAAATTAAATGAAAACTTTTTTTTTAAATAAACGTATTACTATATAAATAAATATAAGAAATCATTGACGCTATCAAGGTATCAATATAATTAATATTAATCGTTTCCCATGCGGTATCAATGGCTGCAATTAGTGCATTACGGTTTACTGGTATAAAATTTGGCCCTTGTTGTCTTCGGATAACAGCAAGTATTCGAGCCCAAACATTTTCGATAATGTTAAAATCTGGGCTTTTGCTGGCCAGGGTAACAGCTCCAAGTTATTTGCTTGTATCCAGTTGCGCACAACCTGCGAAGTATAGGGTCATCATATCCCGATAGTTAATTATCGAATGTTCCAAGAAAATATGTGTAAATAGTAAATGGAATCTACTAACGTAACGTTAAGTCGTTAATTATAGTTACATAACTCTCCTTTCATAAGATATAGTTCATATTAATATGCTTATTGTAAAGCTTCGTACACACCTGAACAACAAACCGAGGAACAAACAGAACAACGAACCGAACGGCAATCGGAACATTAATTTGGACGGTGCTACGTACGAATTTTAGAACAGATTCGCAAGTCCTGATTGTTCCACGAACGGTTTGCGGCGTTCCCGGTTTTTTCTCCGACATCAAAGAAAATGCGCGCGAATGCGTTTGCAGGTTTGGACGAATCTAAACAAAACGGCGAACAAACTTATGCGGGAGAATTAAATTATTTATTTTTGTCCTCCCTTTTGTGGGTTTGTTGTGTTTTAGGTAATATTATGGAGTTGACAGAAGAAAATGTTTTAAATTAATCAGTGTTTAAGAATGCAAGAAAAAATGATGTCCCTATTAGCATCATTTGGGCGGAAATTTCCAAAATAAAAAAAAGCGAAGTAAATTATAATTTTTACTCTTCTTTGTGCGTAAAAATTTGGTTGGCACTATCTTCTTGTTTTCCGCAATTTTCTCTTCTCAATAATAAATATATATGAACTGAAAACTACTGAAAATAATTATGGGAACAGCACAAACGTTCCGTTTGTTGTTCGGATTGTGGAAATCATAAAAGATCGTTTGTCGTTCTGTTTGACTTTCGGTTCGTTGTTATGTTTGTTGCTCGGTTTGTTGTTCAGGTGTGTACGAAGCTTTACAACTTAAGCAACAATTTTTGGCGAATAAAGATTAGTTTGTGATGTAATATTAGAAACACAAATTTATATCATATCAAATTTATGACAACTTAAAAACCAAGAACATGTTATTGCTAAGAAATTATTAAGAAAAAAGCGCAATTGCAGTGTAAATATTTATAATTAGATATTTTCGAAAGTTTATAAGTCCTCTATTGTAATCTTAATACTTAAAAGAAAATCCTGTCCATTAGCATTATAAGGAAATGGCTTTTACTTTATGAATAAGTTTCAATAACAATAGAATATCCTTGCTTGTTTAATTTACTTCCTTTGAGTCATATTGCTCTAAGGGTTGTTACATTGGTCATTAGAAGTATGTAATAAATAAACAATTACCTACTGTTTGAGAAGGGGTAGTGTGAACCAATAAATAAAGTAAGAAATGTAAATTCCATTTTAGTTTAAAATTTCAAGTGTTGTGAAAATGCCACCTCATCTCGGTGCTGATTTGAAAGCGCGGATTGTTTCGGAATTAGCGGCGGGCCGTAGCGTGCGTGAAATTTCACGTATGTTAGATATACCAAAAGCACCGTAGGGCATTACCGAGTAAAATGGAATCTTGAACACACTTTGGAAAGAGCCATCGGAAGTGGTAGACCTAAAGTATCTACACGTGCTCAAGATCTCGAGTTGTTTCATTACGTAACAGAACAACCATTTGCTACATACTCCAGGGCTATAGCAGATACACATTTTCCCGGATGCCGTATAACTGCACAAAAAGATTAAAGGAGATGGGAATAAAGAAGTATAATGCTGCTGCGAAAGAAGTTCTCAGTGACGAAAATATGAGACGTCGTCTGGAATTTGCAAGGCGATATGTGAACGAACCTTTGGAATTTTGGAATCGAGTGATTTTTAGCGACGAAAAAACGTTCAATAGCCGCAACGATGGACCACTAAAAGTTTTTAGAATGGAAGGAACTCGTTACGAAAATAATCACATATGTCCTAAAAACGAAGTGGTTATTTTTCTGTGAATGTGTGGGGTTGGGTTAGCGCGCGGGGTCCAGGAGTTTGTTGGGCTATCGATGGACGTCTTGATTCTGCTGCGTATTTAGATATTTTGGAAACTATTATGAAACCTTCAGTCGAAGTGTTTTATCCAGACGAAGATTATATTTTCCAACAAGTAAGTATTCTTATTTCACTATACTTTCTCCAAAAATAGTTCGGGATCTGTTGAATTAACATTTTCATAATGTATTTTTGTTGTTAAAGGACAACGCCCCTATTCATACTTCGCGGGTTGTGCGCAATTGGATACGAGAAAATAACTTGGAGCTGTTACCCTGGCCAGCAAAAAGCCCAGATTTTAACATTATCGAAAATGTTTGGGCTCGAATACTTGCTGTTATCCGAAGACAACAAGGGCCAAATTTTATACCAGTAAACCGTAATGCACTAATTGCAGCCATTGATACCGCATGGGAAACGATTAATATTAATTATATTGATACCTTGATAGCGTCAATGAGCAGACGCCTCCAAGAATGTATCAATAATAATGGAGGTCACACCCATTATTGATTTCTTATATTTATTTATATAGTAATACCTTTATTTAAAAAAAACGTTTTCATTTAATTTTAAACTATAACTTGGTATCTTAATTATAATTATGTAATAAATTCTTGTCAAAAAACTAAATATATACGTTGACAATAAGAATTGCCTTAGTTTTTATTTTCACTTTTTATATTAACTACAGAAAAAATGAAACGTCATAAAATATACATTTTGTAAGGACTAAATATTATGAATAGAGAGTTTAATGATTTTTTTTAATAACTTACAATAATTAGTAGGTTAGATTTATTTAAAAATAAGTAATAATCAGTCAACCCAAATAACCATGTTTAGTTTTTGATTTAATTTAAAAGTTATTGCTTGTAGACGTTTTTTAAATCAAAATTATTTCTAATTTTATTTTGTAAACATTTCCTAAACAAAATTTTGATTCGATAATTAATCGAGCTATGGTGTTTAATTAGCGATACCTTCAAATATATTCTTTAAAGAAAAAATTAAGTAAGCAACGTAAATTACCTATTTTCTAAAACGTGCTTAGTGTAATGATTCATTCTACAGTCCTTCTATAAGATAACCCCTGCTGAGACTACCTGCTGTTAGAATTGTAAATGATACCCTTAAGCCCGCTTCACAATGTGCAAACTTTTGTTTACAGAAATTGTGGTGTCCAAGTTTTAAATTTCATGAGTGTACTGTACTTAAATAAATTAAATATAAGCCATTAAAATAATTGTGCAAATTACTCTGTAAAATCCCAGCATTTGTACATCCGAATAAAAGTAATTACATTTTTTATACATTAGATTTTAATAACACAAAAACCAAACAGATAAAATACATTAAATAAATAACTTTCACCCTTGAATAATTTTTTTTCCAGAAAAGTGTAAAGTGTAATGCAATTAAGGTAAAATACGAGTACAATTTTATAAATTACGACACAGTTAATGATGCGGAAGTGTTATTATCTTGTATTCAACAAGGACATTAAAAACAAAAAAAAGAAAAATGTTTTATATTAAATAGTGTCGCAATATCAGGAACATCATAAAAACATGGGCTTCATTTCCGTATATTGTACGACAGTGGCGGTTTTCTTCTATATTATTTCCCTTATTTTGAAAGGAGCTTACCATTCACATAATGTAAAAGAAATGTTGGAAATTTTTTATTTAACAATTCGTGTGTGCATGAACTATTTGTCACATTCTATTTGCGGAATATTTAATATAGCAATATTTTCCTCCTTGAAAAAGAACTTGTATGCAGGTCTAGCGCAGCTTTTAAATATTTATACGCTCGACGTGGAATTTCCGATGCACACATATTTATATATCAATTTTTCGAATTGTATTTAAAGCTGAAAAGTGTACGATGGAAATTGTATCAAATAACTGTACGCTTTTCCGTTTCGAAATGAAATGTTGTAGGTTTAAATATCTGTACCCAACAACATAAATTAGCAATCAACGCTTGTCTTTATCCGATCAAATAAATCCCCCGTCAATTCAGCAAAGCTCCCTGATTCTATAGACATATCAGAGTCGATGACTCAGTTCGACAAATTTATGACTGGTCTTACTTGACCGTTTTCTTAGTTGACTTTTAAAGGGTGTCACGTTAAGGGTCAGAGTTGGTCAAGTAGCTTTTCTTGGTTAGTTAAGTCCTTTGTTCCCTCATAACGACAAATGAAGGGATTTGCACTTGTGTCCTGAAAAATGCGTTTGCGGAAATAAACTTTGACGTGCATTCGTTTTAACACTAAACAAATACATTCTAAAAAAATAGAACCTCGCTTAAATCCTTGAAAAAGTTTAAAGTCCTAGTCTAATTATGAAGCTACCGTTTTTCAGAAACTATTTGGAGTGTTTGTTTAAGGAAGTAATTAGAGAGTAGCGGCTAATGATGACCCAGGTTTGATTGTTGTGTGCATTGCTCTACAGTTGTGCTCTGAAGGATTTTGTATTTCCCCTTAATAACAGAAACTTCCCTTACCACTGAAATATTCCAGACACGTACTTAGCTGTTATTTACACTGGCAACTGAAGTATTGCTGCGTTTCTTGACAAAAAAGAAATATGTATTCCACCGTACATGCAATATAAACAAATTTGGTCTTGCGAAGACGCTCGTATGTTTGAGAGAAATCGTTTTACATTAACAAATAATACGTTTTCAGTAAGAATGTCTTCACAATCAAAGTGATCCTAGGAATTTCAAAGCAATGATAAAGTTTTCCCTTAGCAACCAAACCGCTTGAATTCGGACAAGTCCAGAGTCAAACTGCGCCATTTACTTTGTTCTAAGGAAGGATAATTGTATTTCTACTGAGAGCGCAATCCCTTTGACAACCAACTGAAACTTAATTGCTTTGTTGTGTAGTGGCCAGCTTTAAAGTGTAAATTTAAGCAGATATAATTCAATAAAGTTATGTTAATAGATACATTATTAAACAAAGTGTAATTACTCCAAGGATTAATTTTACTATGTCTGACCGCCCGGCTTTGAATATCCTGTTAGACATTTAATAAGTTTCTGTAAGAAGTTATTAAACGAGATTTAGCTGTAACCAAAATGGTCGAGCGGCTTTTATAGATTAAAACTTACATTCTACCAGACGTTTTTCTAAATAGATTAAAACGCCTTCGGGAATATTTAACTTTGTTTTGTGTTGTTTTGGATAAACAATGTACTTTGTTTGACCTAACGTTATGAATATGCTAATTTTATTGAAGAAGTTCTTGTACGCGCATAACCAATGAATATAGTTTTTGTTGTATTGCATGAAATTATTGTGTTGGTTAAATGCAAACTATCATATCAAAGTAAGAAATGTTCAATAAATAAACCGAAACATCAATTTTATTAATAATAAAAAAGAAGAATAACAGCACATTGTTACCCAAAAACAAGAACATTATATAGAAACCTATAATGAACATGTTAGACAAATAATTTGAAGAAGAAATCCTCTTTAAAACTGAAAATCTGTCGAATACTGTTTCCTTTCGATTATAACTGAAATGTAATTTACTTTACCACTGAGTACTATCGAACACTACTGACTAAATCTATGTACAGGGTGGAGTACTAAGAATAATAATCGAGAGCCACTAGGACCTCTCAATCATCAAGAAAGAAAACAATCCGTAAAAACAGAATCAGGTTATTATTATTACTAAGGACTGAGGGCGAAAAAACATTAACATTGAAAAACTTGCATAACTTTTAAACCACTATATAAATTTTCAAAAAAAATTTAGTTTTGGATAGGTTATTTATTATATAAAAATTAAGAAAAAACAAAAATCAATCAGACTTATCGTCATAAAAAATTTTGAGCTTGTCGGAAATGGTCTCCATCATGGCTTTTATGGTGGTGCTCGACACTTTCTTGGTCGCTACGGTCCACATTTTTCTAAAACTTTCAATCGATTTTGTAGCCTTTTTTGTCTGTTTCAAGCTTCTTTTCACCAAAGCCCAGTACCGCTCGATTGGGCGAAGCTCAGGGCAATTTGGTGGGTTAGCCTCCCTGGGTACAAAATCGACATGATTCTCTTCGTACCATTTTTTTGTCTGCTCACTGTAATGGCACGAAGCTAAATCCGGCCAAAAAAATGTGGATACCTTATGTTTACTCAGAAAAGGCCGCAATCTTTTTTGGAGACACTCCTTCGTGTAAATATCGGAGTTAATTATTCCATTTGTTATGAAAGATTGGCTTCTTTCACCGCAGCTACAAATCGCCTGCCAAACGAGATATTTTTTTGGAAACTTGGACTTTATTTTAGTTCTAAACTTCTTAGGAACATTTCCTCGTCCACAGGAAATTTAAGCTCCTGACCAAGTAGTTGAGAAAAATCGGCGAGAACGTAAGTCTCATTTCGGCTCGTTTCTTGGCTTCAATGTTTTTCTCCGCATTACGATCTGGAGTTGTTTGAACTTTGTAGGACTTAAATCCACTCTTTTTTTTTATTTTTCGAATTGTCTTTTCCGACTAGTCGACTTTTGCAGCTAATTTTTGGTTCGAGATATCAGCGGATTCTTAACCATCGCAGATATTGCCTTTTGCATCTTTTTTGGTGAATGAAAACCCTCTAGTCTTCCACTTCCTGGTTTCCGTGTTATGGTAAAGTTTTCCTTGTACCGCTTGATGACTTTTGCTGCCACTTGCCTGCAAACTTTTGCCTCATTTGCAATTAGAACGACTGACCATTGTGGAATCTCAACAAATTTTTTAATGATTAATCTATGTACTTCCACTATTTTTGCCATTGTGAACACAATTTGACTCAAATAAAAATAAAAATTTGACGACATATTCTGACAACTATTTCAAAGCCTACTATATCAAAATTTTGTAAAAAAATTATATGGTATAACAGTTACGCAAGTTTTTCAATGTTAATGTTTTTTCGCCCTCAGTCCTTAAGACACAGAATTCCACAAGAGACACACGAACAAAACCACAAAATCTAAATCTAGATACAACAATAAAAGGCACAGGTTATTTAAAAATGCGTACCGAAGTGGTTCCACAATAAATCGTACATACTAAGTCTACAAAAATAATATCGATATCTTACTACGCCACTGGGTAATTAGTCCCAGAGCGATGCCTATGGTTATTATTTACGTCGGTATAACCTCAAATCGTACCGAATAAACTGACCTCTTCGCGAATACAGATATTATTTATTACCGGTTCGGTTAAATGTTGTTACCGACACAAATGAAATTACAAAAGGGTTTGAATAAACCGAATCTCGTATACTAATTACAAATTAAATTAAGGTTTAACACACAGCGTTCAGATTTATACGACGTTCTAAAAGATCTTTCCATTGCATGTACAATGACTCTATCGTCACCACGCTTTCAATCGATAATTAGGGAGATAATTAGTATCGCAATAAGGTAACGTATAAGGTACAATAACAATATAAGTATATTGGCAGAATTAGTTATTAATGTGAACTTATCTGTATTACAACGAAAGAAATGATAAGTGGAAGTCGGCTGTGGATCCTCGTATACCACATCTAGCTCTTACGACAGGTTCCTCTTCAAGACACCCCTAGTGGTTATAATGGTAAGGTTAAAGATAGGCATCCACCGTGAATTATGTCATTAATTCTTTTTAGCGAACATCCCACTTTCAGAATAGGACCCGGAGGAAATCCTATGATAGAAACAGAAACATGTGCAAATCACCTCGAAGAAAACAAAATATCAACAAAAATTAGCGGCGTGCTCAGCAGTAACTAATTTTTCCCTTATATTTGTTGGGAAAGTTATTTTTAATACATCCAGGATTGATGTGGACGGATACTTAAAACACGCCGATCAAGAACGGTTGTAGAAATCGAAAATGTCGAAATTTTCAAAAACCCAGAATGCATTGCGTTATCGCACCCACTACTTCTTTTGGTCGAATTCCACCACGACGCGCAAAGTACCGTCTACACCCGGAATGAGAAATTTCGTCACCCAACAAAATAATATTGTAACAACCAATCAGAAAATTACGTTAAGAATGTGATGACGTCAAACTTAGTAATTTATTGCAGCCAATTTAATACTGAAAATTTTCTGTTACCATAATGTAAATTAAAGTTACTTCACTTATGTTAAGTTGGCAAAACTTCACAATGTTGCAATACACTTTTTAATGTATAATTAAAATTGCAGGTAGTAGAAAAGGAGAACCATATGTAAACAAAACAACCTTGTAAGAAACTGCTTTGTGTGTATCGTTTTTTTAAACGAATAAACTTAAAATTTTAATTGAAATTTTAATACATGTGACCTTCGTCGATAATTTACAATTTACACTGATTAAATGAGTTCGTTTTTATTTAGAAATATAGCTTTTGCTAGTTTAACTTGTGTCCTTCGTTGTCTTTGATTTAACCTGCTCGTTTTCACAACAAAATTTTCGCTTTTGGTGGTTTATTTATTGATTGATTCCGTTGATTATCTTGATTACACTTTGTTTAAAACGCAAGGTTTTCCCTTGTTTAGAATTAAACTAGCATAAATTATTGCATCTCTTCAAAAATTTTTCTTCGGCCGTGGAATTATGTGAACGATGCGTGCAGTCCCTATAAAAGACAATTTCTTTCCTGTATTCGGGGATTCGTTTTCAAGCTCTCCAAGTATTAATATGTGCATATAGCAGGTTGTTGTGTCGGAAAATTTTTAATGATTCTTATTGAACCCTAGTTGTATTACAATTTTACGATCTTAATATCTTAATTCAGAATACTATGTAACCTTGAGATAGCTGAGAATGCCATCTGGTTGCTCAGCATTTTGCTATTAAAAGTGGTTTTGTAAAGAACTTTTTCCGCTTCTGTTTAGCTATTGAATCGAATAGTTTCTTTTTTAACGGATGTAAAGACATAAAAAATATTTCTTGAAGAACCTGTTCGGTAGTGTTGACCTGGAAGCCATCTTGATCAAAGGAATGGAACTCTAAACTGTAGCGTCTATTTGTAACAAAAGAGGAAACACCAAAAAACTATTCTTTTGTGTATTCTAGGTTAATTTCACAGTTTTGTAAATTAGAGATCACATGATCGATAAGAATTAATTGTAGATTTTTATTACTGTTGCCTAGATAGTAGGTTACTCATTTTTTTTATTTAATACTTATTTGGTTGTGTTTGTGCACGTTTTGTTAATTTTACAGGTTCATTAAAGTACTTTCAAAAGGTAGGTCCTAGAAAGTACACTCCCTACAGGTAGGGTAAACGGAGGCGAAAAGTTCCTCACTACGCCATCTTCCTTTAGCGTCCTTTAAATTTTTTAATGATTGACGACCCAGTGACCTTCGATTCGACCCAAGTTAATTCACGAAAACGGATTTCACGCAAACCACGCCCTTTTCCCCTCTGTGTTCTTGCATTATCTTTTAGCATAGGAATAGTTAGCCATGAACTATTGATATTGAGTACCCCTACCCTTTTTAACTTTTTTTTATGCATCAGTAATGGAGTACAAAAACAAAAGAAGAGAAGGGAAAAAATACATAAAAAAAAGAAAGAGTATGAGAACTAACAAATAGAAAAGTTGGAAGCAATCAAAACACGGGGTAAAGCAAGATATTCTACAAAACTGTAAACCACATGCGTAAAGAGTTTAAAACAAGATGCACAATGTGTTATGATAAAGTCAGAGATACTTAACAGATGGAGGGAACATTTCAACCAATTACTCAACGGAAACAAGGGAAAAAGTAACATACAAAAAAGTTCAAAACATAGACACCGAGGAAGGGGTCACCACCTACATTGGAAGGAATACAACAAGCAGTCTAGAAACTTAACAATAATAAAGCCACCGAAACTGAAGGAATGCCAGGAGAAATTCACAAATCTGGGGGAAAAGAACTGATAAACCAAATACACCAACTACTAATTTGGAGGACAGAGATAATGCCAGAAGAATGGTACCTGGAATAAATATGCCTACTCCATAAGAAAGGCAATTAACTAGACTGTACAAACTATAGGAAAATTTCTTTGCTAAACACGTTATATGAGTGTCTCTTACTGACAGTTATTCTTCGTTGAAAACGCCCTAAGGAATTATAAGTGCGGCTTCAGAAGTAACAGGTCCACAGCGGATCAAGTATTCTCTTTAAAATAGATAGGTTAAAAAACGCACAATACAACATAAACACGTACCACATGTTTGTGGTTTTCAAGACAGCATATGATAGTGTAATAAGAAGCACGGTATACCATGCTATGACCAAAATGGGAATACAAAAAAACTAGAAAGGCTTGTCAGAACATCATTAGCAAGAGTTCAGTGCGTGATTAAGATATGTCGGAACATTTCCCCACCTTCAAAGGGATATGTTAAGGAGACACACTGGCGTGCCTACCCTGTATCATAGCGGTAGATAAGGTAGTATGCGAGTGTCACATTGAGACTATGGGAACAATATGCACAAAATCCGTACAAACACTGGCGTATGCGAATGATGTAGACATAAGTCACAAACAACAAAGTGATCTTCATCACTTTGGAACAAGGCGCAAACCCCATGAGTCTTCAAATAAATAAACAAAAAATAAAATTTACGATAATACCAAGAGCGAAATTCGACACTAGCCTAGAGACCAATAGAAGAATTATACAAGCAAATACTTTATAAAACGTTAATCAAACCCGTGCTCATGAATAGATCCCAAGCATGACTTATTACTAAACGTGACAAATCATGTCTGCGAATATTTGCGAATATAAAGAAGACGGTATAATCATGATTTATACCAACTATAGATTAGAAGATTAAGGTGGGCTGGGCATGTGACGAATATGGGTGACACTCATATATTTGCATTTACATGGTTCAATAGACAATGAAATTAAAAAAAAAATAGCGCAAACCGCAAGTTTTTATCTCTTCTCTAACCAAAGATATTAATAAAACTAGAGTCGCTTTCACAATCCACGCTTCGCGTCGATAGGGTTTGCCGGGTCGCGGCTTGTACACTGTCTTCTGCCCAAAATTATAGTTTCAATGTAAGTCTGATAGAAACACAGCTCGCTTCGCTCGCCAAATTGTAAAGATCGAAGTAAGATCGTTGGCTTCGACTTTAGCCCAGCTGCGCTTTGCGGCAAACTTGACCGGCTCTACAGTAATTTTTCTTACTCAAAAAAATACTTTGTTTCAATGCAACTTTGATAACGATGCGGCTTGCTTCGCTCGCCAAATTGTTAAGGTCGAAGTAGCGTCGTATTTCGCGACATTATCCCAGCCCCGCTTAGCGGTAAGCTCGAGCCGCTTTGTAGGTCGTACACTAATTTTTCCTACTCAAAAAAATAGTTTCAATGCAACTTTAATGAAGACGCATCTTGCTTCGCGGCAAAACGAGTCACTGCATACGCTGATTTTTCTTACCCAAAAAAATAATTTCAACGTAACTTTGATAAAGACAAAACGTACGCTGATTTTTTCTTCTCACAAAAATAGTTTCAATGCAACTTTCTTAAAGACATGGCCCGCTTTGCTCGCCAAATTGTGAAGACCAAAGTAGGGTCGTATTACGCAACTTCAGCTTAATGGCGCTTCACTTTTTCTTACTTAAAAAAATAGTTTTAATGCAACTTTGATAAAAACACAGCTCAGCCTTGCATCTGGATCATTTAGAAAACAACGGTTACGAGGAACTAGCTGCTGGAGCTTGTCATGTTTGCATAGCAACTGATTTAAAGTGTAAAATCGTAAAGTTTTGCCATTTTACATAAGTAAAATAACTTTAATTTACATTATGGTGATAGAAATTTTGACTATAATAAATTACTAAATTTGACGTCATCCTATTCTTAGCGTAAACTGATTTAAATTAAAAATTAAATTGAATGACGACGTGAACCAATAAAGGAGTTTATCTTTAGTAGTAACAACAAAAAATAAAAGAGTTAACAATTAAAACGCTATACGAATCTAAATAAAAAACGAAAACAAACTACTAGAATGGTTTAAGATAAAAAACATAATTAACTTTAAACTATATACCTACAATAACTCATATAAAAAAAACGCGATATATCTGTGCATAAATGTAGACTATAACTTGAGATCTACAAATAACATAAATCCATTAACCACCCTATTACTAAACTCTAACGTGACACAATGGGGAGATAAAACACAGTTTTAGAACATTGCTTGTGACATCTTCATGCAGAAGTATGTTACAAGAATTATTTGCTTAATGCACGAAAGATTCCTTTTATTTATTTCACCGAGCGCCGATAGATGGAAGCACCATTTCTGCTTTCCCATTAGTGCGTCATCTTAGTTCCTGCAACATTCGTATTTGAAGCCGTGGTAGTCAAACCATTTAAACTTTACTGTCCGTCATCTTGGGCGTGCAGGTAATAATCCGTAATTTTCCTCTACATCAACATTAATCGTTGAATTATTTTAATCGATTATTTATACGATTGATGTTTTTACAGATATTTTTCCCCTGTATCTTTTTAGACGCATTTTGGGGTCCGAAACTACCGCAAAACAAATACCTGGGGTTAGTTTCAAAAATTCTGGAAGCAGAGTCCCTGTCCAACGGTCAACTCCTTCCGTAAGAACGAAATTTTGGTGTTTTAAAAATATTAAATTTGTTTCGGGAAAAGCCTCTACAACACGCTGTTATGTCCAGAAACCTTTCGTCATACTCTGCTTTTGATTATCGTCAGGTAGCTAATCAACGTCAACAAACACCACATACGTTTAGGTACTTTGGTTAGTTAATTACATTTCGCGTCAAAAGAACACCGACCTGGATCACAATCTCTCGAGTATTTTTACGTTACGAGCGTCGCTTTGTATTCGTGTCCGTCCTACGCGCCGCTTACTTTTACTTTTTAAGCAAGTATATTAAAACACCACCATAATTAGTGCCAGTAATAAATTTATTTAAACAGAAATAAAAGTACATCTTATGTTACGTTAAACTTGTATTTTTCTTACTATAATTAAGTTTCTAAACCTTACCAATCGGTTCTCTGATTTGCACCGATAGTTGTGCCTCTTATTTTTGAATTAGTGGCGCCCTAATAAATATTTTTAATTAAGTACGACAAATCTTCGTGTATCTAATTCATCATTTAACCCACGACGCTCTTCGACAAATTAATCTCTTCGGGAACACATGAAAATGTCGTTCTGAAATTTGTTCATTATGCAACGATATATTTACTTGATCCTTTTTTTTTGTTTGTAACAAGTACTTCAACAGAATCAGCCGAGGTGACAGGTGGGTTAGTTTCACTAAAAATCCATACAAAAGAAAGAAAGAGGGGTTAAAATGTTTCAGTTTGGTATTAGACTTTACTCATTCAAATTCTTAGAGACTCTCCACACTAAAACTTAAAGAGTGTTAAGCAATAAAACAAAGTGACCCATGACACGATAATCACAAATTCTGTCTTACAGTTAGAATATTTTTGACACTAAGGAGAGGGGTTTGATGCTCAAAAGCATGCTGATAGAGAACGTTCAACTTCGTTATGATCAGCACTTTATGTTAGGTGGTCCAGGATAATTCTTAAATCGTAATCTCAAAATATTTGATTATTGCATGTTTCAAAGGCAAGAAATCACGCATAACCTATGACATAAGGTGCCGGTTTTATAGTGGAAAAGAATTCGTACAAATTCTCAAAAAAAATGCGTGTGTACACATTGCGTAATTGTTAAATATCTACCGCTTACTTCCCGCTAATAAAAGCTACAACTTAAAAGAAGTTATAATTATAATCAGGTCTAAACATTTTTTATTACACAATAAAATATGATCGATTATACATACGATTTTAAGTGCGTTTGTTATCTGTATACAATCATTTACGTTTGCTTTATGATTTCTAGTTGCAATTTCTATATGTGCTTGAGATGTATATCCATTAAAATATTCAGAATTATTCTATTGAACAAGATTAACGATAAACGACAACCAACACACAATTACAACCAGGAATAATAATTACAACCGAACGATGAAATAACTGACAGATGATGACATTAACATAAATTAGTTTACTGGACAAACTTGCACATTTTTAAATTTTCCAGCGCTCATCTAATGATACAATCATTTATAGAAGTCCTGTATAATTGGGAACAACCCTTAATCCTGAAAATACCTGTCAACATACTAAACCCAAATCTTCCTGAATTTCTTTGTTCCATCACTGAATCAAAATGTTATTGTGTTTAAGTATAATTTGTAACACAACAACCATCAATTTTTGTAGCCTTCTTCGGAATTACTATTAGCATACCTTTATAACCCTCACCCTTAACCCTAATAATACCTGTCCACATACTAAACCCAAATTTTCCTTAATTTTTCTGTTCCACCACTGAATCAAATTTTATTTTGTGTATAACTTATAACACAATTTCGTTTTTGTAGCCTTCCTCGAAATCACTATCTTTTTTTCTCCTTAGATTCTAGTCACTACTTATAACGACACGATGGACGTTCTCCTATATACTATGAAATGCCAATAGTTAACTGTATCAACAGTAAATGTTTTCTGTGCATTATCGTTATCAAAACACACTCGTGTCGACAACCAGCTAAGTGTTTCTGTACAGTAGCATACACGCAACGAAAGAACACCTGATGCGCATTTCGCTCTTATTATGAGCTCATCAGAGATATATACTTAAGTGTATATAACTGTACAAGAAGGCGGTTAGACTCTTAAACTCTCGTGCAGCAATGATCATAAGTGGAAGATACGCATTTCACTTACTTGTCCTATATGTTTATCTCCGCTTTCGTTTGACTTGTTCCTAACATGTTCCTACGTTTTTTGCAAGACATACCATTTCCCCATATTGGTGCCGCATATAGCAGGAATGACGTCACGACGCAGCTAATTTTTCCTACTCGCAAAGAGTTTTTTTTTGTGCTGCGATCTAGGTTTGCGCTTTCCTGACTACTTTTCCTATATTCAGGGTGTCTCTAACTTTTAAGGGTCCAAATTGGATATATGATAGTTGACAATAATGAACGTTTTGATATAAGAAACCTATGGCCGAAAACGCATAGTTCATGTTTTATTTCAAAAAACGTACAATTCTTAAAATTCGTACTATTTATTGCAAAAACAATGTACATTCCATGGAAAAACGTTACCGCAACATAAGAAAACAATAGCAACTCCTAACAGACCAGAGCAATTGTTCAAAATTCAAATTTCAAATATTCCTAAACAGGTTAGTTAGCTAACGCTTCCAGTCGTCGTTATCATAAACTCGTGTCTCATTAAAATAAACGTAGCTCACATAAACTATGAATATCCGATCATTTGAGTCCTTGCTTCGAAATGTACGTTTTTTGAAATAAAAGATAAACTATGCGTTTCCGGCCATAGGTTCCTGATATCAAAATATTCAGTTTGGTATCAACTATCATAGATCCAATTTTAACCCCAGTGTTGGAAACACCCTAAATACTCTTATTTTTAAATTATGCAATATTGGTACACCTAGGTACTTTATTTTTCCTCTACTCCTAATTTTCTTGAATGTCCGTTGTACTTCTACTTCCTTAATTGTGTTTCTCCTTTCTAGAAATATAATTTCAGTCTCATTTTAGTTTCATATTTGTCTGTTTCTATCATTCCAGCTTTAGCATTTTTTTGAGTTCTTTTTTGGTTTTCCCCAGACTATCACGGCCAGATGGTGGACGTAAGCTATCATTTTTGTTTTTGTCGTTTTATTTCCGTTTAGTGCTTTGTCGCAAAATAGAACGTCCGTCCAAGTATGGATCCTTGTAGTACTCCGCGAGTTGTTTATTGTGTCATTTGGTCTTTGGTAAAAGTAGTTTTTTAACAGATATATTGTAGATTGTGCTTTTTGAAACTGACATTATTGAGTCAATTACTTCTTTCACTGCGTGTTATGTTGATTTTCCCTAACGGAATTTGTTGTGGTGATTTGAGATCTTCTTGATTTCATCCACTCTTCCATTCCCTATTTTTTTGTGTAGTTTGCCTACGATATTTAGCAAACAGATTAGTCTAATGTCTGGGTTTATGTTGTCTAAGTCGGGGGATTTCCCTCAAAAATTTTATCAAATTGTATTTTCAACACGAACAATTGAAAAAATATAGGCCAAAACATAAAAATAAAACACTTCATCTGTAATTCAATAAATTTTATCAAAACTATTCACGAACCAGACGTATTTATCAATCAAATACAACACGCGTTAGATTTTAACACACATTTTTATTAATCTTTCAAAACATTCCACATGTAACTTCCGTGTAGATTCTATATAAAATTGTCTAATAAAATGAGACCGTTTTGACTTTTTTTTCATTTTTTTAAGTACGAATCTATTACTTTTTGATTAATTTTTTTTGGCTACATAAAATTATGTGTTCATGTAAAAGATCAAAACAAATAAATTCTGGAATAAAATTGCACAATTGCCTACTTATTATTTAATAAAGCTTAACCAAGGCTACAATGTATGTATTTTTGATATTATTGAGTCAGCTAAAATTAGCGATAATTTACTATCAATTAATTGATCGTATTTTTATTATATTGATATTATTCTCGAAGAAATCCAATAAGTAATCCAAAGTTAACCATCTTCCTTCATCAAAACAGGCCGTAATAACCAAAATCTCATTTTGACCCAAGACAACACAATAATATCGCGATTAACAATATCACTAGGGAGAGAGGGTGGTGATCGTAAATTAATAGGAAGACATTGTAAAACACTTGCAGACCACACTTCCCAAAGCTTATCGTACTTCGGTTTTGACGTCTACAAACATACACGAACATGTTCGCTTGACTACAAATTTTTTGGCGCCCAAGTTTTGGACATCATTTATCTTTGTCGTACAAAAACTTCTATGGTTTAGATCCCACGACGCAGCATCAGAATCAACAAATACTTGCTCGTATTACAGTTCATGATGACTTATCTATTTTAATCTTATTAAAGAATTGGGATCAGTGACAGTGGCTTTGAGGTTACAGTTATATAGTTCTTTTTAGAAATTACTATTTATTAACAATGTTTTTTAATTTTTAAATCAATTTAGACTGTTATTTAAGAATATTTATTTGCGATTACAAGTAAACAAATAACACATCAACTCATACTATGTTTAGTGTATTTCAATAATAAATAAGGATTAAGAATTGCATAATTAGTGTTAATAACTAAAAGGTTTTACTTATCAAACTAATCTAATCCATTTTATTGGGCCAATGCAATGTGATAAAGAGCTTCAATTCTGAGGTCAGTCACTTGCATAAGTGAAAAATATTTATTTGGCAGTTGTTGTTTTGAGTACTAACAATTCAGTATCATATCAGCTTGTTTTTTTTTAAATTCATGTTTCTTTTGTTCCAAAACAATGTTCAACTTTTATTTCAAGGAATTTGCAAAATCTTTAAAACGGAAACTTTGTATAAATTCATTAAAAAAAATTGTTTTAAAAATGTCAAAAATGAGTATATATTACTAAAGTCGTTCACAATAGCAATTATATGACGTCACGCAACAGTTTGTTACATGGTTGTCATGTTTGCGTATAATTTTACGTTTTTACTACCTACACTACTAAGTATATTGCAACATCGTGCAGAAAATTTTCAGTTTAATTTACTTTTTGACGTCATCATATTCTTAACGTAAACAAACTTAATAAGAAATTATATCTAACGTTGCTTACTAGGATGGGAATCTCATTAGCCATTTAAGATACTTAGTATTAGACGTACTGGATTAATTAATAGATGTTACTCCATCTTTTTTGTACTGCTTAAGAATTGGTTCAGTCTAAAAGAAATTTTACATAAAAAAAAGCATACAAAAAAATCTGGTACTTACATTCGATGTTCTTCTTGTAAATTCCTTTTTATTCTCCAATTCTTGCAATTTCTCACTAATTCGTTGGCTTTTACCAAAAGTAAAAAACAACAAAACGCCTTTACTAAATCTATGCATTTTGAAACAATCACTATTCTTAACTATAACATTATAAACAATTGTGGGGAAGTCAGTTATCTATATATACGCTAGGATTTCCTTATCTGGTGCGATAAAATTTAAGATAAATTCGTTCGTTAACACGTTCCTTTTGTCATATATCTAATGTTTGCAGTATTATTTACAAAATATTGCGTAGCAGTTGTTATTGTAAATGTTGTTATTGTCCGTAAAATTTTATAATTATATACTCGACCTGACGTATCGATAACTGATTGTTGTTTCTTTAAGATCCGCTCAAGGAAAAATTATTAAGATTACAACTACATACGTCAACACTTGGTCGTATTAATGGTTTCGCCAAAATATTTACAAATTAATTACAGAGGTTGTTGCCATTTCTTATCAATTACAGGGATGCAGCCACCAAATCTGCAAGAGATAATCAAGGAAGGGTTACATCATACAACAAAACAGGATGTAGAACAAAACCCCCAGTCTACCGACTTCTTAAAACTTCACATGAATTTCGGTAAGAGGGAAATTATTTGTTTTACAGTAAAACCTCACTTGAAGGGCCCTTTTATTAACAAAAGCTTCACAATACCGGACCTTTTTAAGAAATGTTGTTAACATATAGAAAAATTAATATAAATCGACCGGCGTATTTTGACCCAATTAACCGTAAATTTGAGTGCAAAGTGCAAATTTAACTGTAATAAAACCTGTGACATTTTTTTCCTTTTTTGTGAATTTCGTTTTTGTTCCGTTCTACGCTTAGCCTGTAGGTAACTTAAATTTACGAGATTAGTCGATAGTTAAATCAAGAGATGGCGTAAACAATAAAGTCGTATTTTAGTTTTATAAAATTTCTGGTTAATTTATTTTGGTACGTAACGTTGGGTGAAGTGCATGTTTATTCTCTGCTGTAAAAGGTAAAGGGCCTTGTATTCAGTTAACAAAATCTTCGAATTGTTTAATCACTCGTAGGTTGACGAGTATCGTCGTGACTTAATGCTTCATTTCTTTCTGTTTGGCTTTTGCACACTGTCGAATGCCGTATATTTCTTTATTTTGTCAATCGTTTAAGATCTACCACCTGGGGGCAAATCAGACCTACTACTTGGAGTCAAAACTAGCTCATGAACGAAATTTACTTCCATTATCGTGTTGGCGATATCCATTAGAGAGTAATAAATTCATAAAGCGAAAGTAGTCGTAATCTACTTACACCGGAGTTGCTATAAATTATTGATAAGCAGGCGACCTTCGATCTTGATTCCAGTCTATCACCTTTAGATACCAGCCAGTTTTTACTCTTAGTTTCTTCTGCTTTCTCGCTCTTTGACGCCTAACAATTTGCAATATACCTGGAGGATGTGACAAACACGTTCGACCAATAAGTTAACCTAATTTTAAGTTATTTTTTCACACGAGATTGTTATTGAGAACTTCCGTAATTATAATTGGATGTATGTTCAAAACCAATCGTTAACATCCGGGATTAATTAGTATTTAGCGCCAGTTGCAATAATATTTGTGGGCGAGGGATCCCCCGACAAATTGATTACACGTTTGTTTACTCCAGAGTTTCATTATTAAAGTCTGTTTTTTAGTTATAAGTAGGGAAGCACTCGTGATATATTTCTCATAAAATTCTCGTTCAAACTATAAATAAATCTGTTCTCGAAGTGTGGATTACGTAGTCGGCATTATATTTTTTTGGGGAACGATATTTCTGCCAGATACTAGTATCTGTGATACGATCTTTATTATTTACATGTCCTATTTGTTAACCATATTGTTATTACTTACGATTATATCTATATTTTGTGTGTACCTCTGGTACAAAAAAACTCTGTAAATATATTTGTCTTTCGTTAACAGTTTGTTCTTTTCTAACTGACTGCTTGAGATTATTAACTACAACTCTTAGAATAGAATTTGAACCCAATTTTGTATTGGTATAAGCGTTTCGAAGTTGAACCATAGTTTCTTAAGAATGTGTGATAATTGAGATACTTTTAAAGATTTCTGTCGCCAATTGAGATACTACGTTATGAGATTGAATAACAGGCAATGGGGTTAGATTAGTTTAAATAACTCTTCCCGTCGGTTGGTTAGAGTCATACTTTGTCTCTCTAAAAAATACTCGTATTCGTATAGTGGTACGATTGATTTGATTTGATTATATGCGTAGAACGCATAAAAATTACTTTAAGCTTACATTGGTGATCCATCAAGTAATGCCGCTGTAATCGTTTGGTCGATTAAATAAAATTTCTTTTGCTGCTGTCTAACAAATAAATCTGTTTTCGTTGTCTAAATTTGATTGCTATATTTTAATATCCTAGCAATTGCATTTAGTCGTGCTTATTTTCATACTGATAACAATTTTTTACAGGAATACTTGATGGTATCTATTTTTTTATGTTGTGCTATTTTGAGCGAAACCTGGGGTTTTCTCTACTCTTCTTTCCCCAGGAAGTCTAAGCAGAGGGATTTCTTTAGTTTTAAATGTCTGCATAATTTTTTGAATTAAATAGTATTGTTACGCCACTGGAGTTAAGAGAATAAGTAAGAATGAGCGACAATTCCAGTTCAGTTGTAAGTTGTCATTCAGTGCAACCTGATATAAATTGTAGCGTAAAATATTAATTGAATGTATTTATCAAAATTACAAAAACTGTTCTTGTTAAAATGAATAAACTTTTAATAGTGAAATACGATCCTAGCTGCGATTTAATGAACTTGCGATTGTAAAAGCGTAGAGAAAAACAATAATAAACAATTGTAATTCGTTGCGAGAGTTTCAATAGCCATTACATGCAAATTACAGACACTATTTTTTTCTACGACCGCGGTAGGTAAATTGAATCGCTAATTTTATAATAGAACACCACTAGTTACAAATTGTCAAATTTGCTATATTTATGTTTGACTTTTAACCATGGCACGACTATTACAATGAACAACTGAAATGCATTTTATGAAATATACTTTACAATACAAATTTTAACTGAATTACTATGAATTACATTTTCACGTAAACAACATAAAAATCACCGTTAAAACAAAAAGATTTTATCAAAAAATTTAGATGAAGGAAGAGAGCGTATCTCTAGACGCCCTGTCATAGCGGGCGGTTTGGGGACAACGTTCGTAGATACTATAAAGGTGGCTGGCTTCGTTAGAACGGTCTTCGAGCCAGGAGTGTATTACTCGAGATTACGACAAGAAATTTAGAGTGCTAGGTGATAGTGGCGTCTTATGCAACAACCAAACGCAAATCGGTTGTTACTAGACTGAACATGACAGGTGAAGGGCTATGCTAGAAGCTTCCAAGCGCGGTAAACTAAATTACTAGATCCAGAATGCGTAAAGTAGCAGAACAAGAAACTCACACGTTCGTCCGCGACAAATTGAATTGCGTTTCTAAGTAAGATTATAGTAGATCAGGTATCGGTTTCAGATCAAGTTCAGGCGGTGGTCAATAGTGTTTCAGCAGAATATCAAAAGAGTAATCAAGTACCGGCGGTTGGTCGGGTTTAGTTAAACAGGCCGGAATAGTTCTGGATTTGAAGTAAAAGATAGAGAAAACTCTAAGTGTCTTAAACGAACAAAAACGGCCAAATTTATATCCGTTCTTATTAAAAGCGTAGCGGGGGCCACTAGAGAGGGGATTCTAATGGGAGAATTAGCAGGGATGGGTGACGTAAAAATAATTTGCTTACCATAATCACGTCACCAAACGTATGACCATTACACTCTTCCGAACAACATAAACCTTTGAGGGGTTACACTCAATCCACTCTTTAGGAGACCGTCGTCTAGATAGAATACTGAAAAATCGGGGATAAATTTTTTGTATTGTTTGGTTTTTTGGGATTAAGAAAAGGAGAAGAGAATTATATGTATAGAGTTTGGTTTTATTTATTTTGTGTAAGAAATTGAATCTTTTGTTTATGTAAATAATTACAAATAACACATAAATGGAATTGATTGATTGATTGATACTGAGAGAACGGATGATAAGGATGAAATGATGGGTTGCAGTGTTAAACTGAATAGCAGAGGTCCAGAGGAGTCGCCTTGCTGGGATCCATTCTGAGATAAAATGGTCGAGTTTCCAAATCAAAGGTAAGTAGGAGCGGCATAGCATTGATGGAGGAAATAGTAAAATTAGGGAGTATTTACATGTACTGGCGCAAGCATCGAATCCCTTTACAAAGAGTTGAAGGCGTTACGAAAATCGTTTTTGTTGAGTATTACCTTTTCCCTTGATTTATTGTTTAAAGCAATAAAACGCACTGTGTAAACAGCAGCTTTACATTCTTCTCTGGCATTAAATTCTAATTTGTGAGAGCGAAGATACGCACCAATTGCATCGGAGTAAGCATGTTTTTGCCACTATCCTACGATAAGTTGTAGGACGAATTCCACCATCTTTTGTATGTGCACAAAGACGGCTCAGTAGAGAATTTTAGCTATTTGTGGAATAACTAGACCCTGTAGCGTTAGATTTAAGAGCTTTCCAATCGAATTGAGTTTTCCTCTAGCTGCTCTCGCAAACTTAGATCCTATAGATGCTAAAAGTGGAGACCATCGAGACCACCAGAAGATGGTAAAGAGATATTGTGAACTCTGGATGGAAGAGGATATTTTAAAAAGATTGGAGAAGATCTCTTCATTACAAGGACAGATTACATCGGAAGAGGTGACCAACTTCATGGTTGCACTCTTTAGTAGAAATTAGGTCAGGGAACTAGAGCAGTTTTTCCCATGATACAAGGTCATTGTTATTTATCACTTCTTTAATCATGGAAGACAACTTAGCGGCGACAAAAATCCGAGTTCTCTTGGGTATCCTTTTGAGTACCTTAACACTAGCCTTCAGTGACATAAGTTTAGCTCCATCTTTCGCTTTCTGAATGTGCTTTTCTAATGTGCATTTTCAGACCCCGTTGACCTTTGCATAATTTTCAGGTTGCTGTAGAGCAAAAGGAACGGGATAAGATTACTAACATTTCCATTGCTTCCAGGACTCGGGTCCCCGCTGCACCTCATGCAGAGCTAATTTTCGTCCGAAGACTGTAATTTTATGAAGTCTTCAACCTCCAGTTGTGCGCAGGCTAAGCGATAACAACGTAAGCAAGAGTCGCATAAAATCCAATCCTCATCATTTTAGAAAGGTTTTAGAACTAACATAAAGATTCGGTGAAAACCATTATGGGAAGAGTCGTTAAGGTTTCTTCTTCATAAGGGGTAAGCAAATAAAAAAAATTTATCTAATTCTTCTACTGAACTGAATTAAATTCTGTGAGTCGCGGAGAAAATTTCAAACGAAATTTGAGACGATTCCCTTTACTTGGTGAACTAGTTGATGTCAACAATCGAATCTACACCCTTGACTGTACTATGGGACAAGTTTCCTCCAAAATTTCTGCAAATAATTTATCAAAATGGATCTAAATCTGACAAATGACAGATATCGACCTACACAATTTATGCTACACACATTTAAATGTAAACCAAATATATTTAAATATGTAGTTTGTCCCCGGATCGACTTTAAAAAGAAAATTTCTTACTTATGTTTACTTAGAAAATTTCACTTTTATAATTAGCCCTTCTTGTTTCCAAAACCACATAAGATAAATTACTTGTTATTTAACTCAAACGGTTTTCGAATTTTGTTTTCTCTTTTAAAGTCGGTCCAGGAACATACTATACTACAATTTCAAAAAAGAGATTTGTATTTTGAAATCTAACATTGTCATCCTAAAACAAATACCACGAGGTGCCAGAATAGATGTTGCGCAAAAGCTTTCTAATGTTATCAGATCTTGTATTTCATAAGCAAAATGTGTGTCTTACGACTTCTCGTATAAAAGCATTGACACGTATGAATAGTATAAACTAAGAAAAATGCCAACAGTTAATTGTAACGGCATGTGTGCGTTTAAAGTGCATAGCGCTATCTAAGCGACAGCTTTAATGCTTGAAACACACGTGTGTCGATAAAGCATTGTATTTCCCTTAACACAACAGAAGCATGGCAAGAACTTTTCATACAGTTTTCTTCATATAACTTCAAAAACACTCAACAAATTCCTTTACTTCAAAAGTAAAAGAAAACGTAAGCAGCTTTTATTTACCACAGGAAAACATGTTTTTTGCAAAGAGAGAAAAAACCGACATACAGGAAAGACCATTTATTTCACAAGATTCCTCATCAGAAATTAATAGTAAAATCGATATAAAGAATGCATTCAATTCAGTGGATCGTGATATTCTCAAATCAACTCAAATGAAAACTCAATGTTTGGTATATCGATTATGGTACTTTGAGAGGAGACATTGGACATTTAATCAACATTCAAAAACATTGGCTTAACTTTAAATTCTACAAAATGTGAAATATTCTTCTCCAAAACCAATTTAAAAATAACATTAGATTAATCTACAAACAATTTGAATCAATCACTCCTGGAATTCGTATTACACTTGCAACTCATCTTTTAGAAATTTTTTTATATTTATCCAATAATTTAAATAATATTAATTCTCATGTTGCATTGTTTCTTCTCCTTAATTGTTTTTGGATACCAAACGTTGTTATCCTTTTTGGAAATATAGAGACATATGCGAAACCTTTGACAAAACAATAAGAAACGTCCAAAAAAACTATTCTTAACATACGACTTACTGAGGACTCTTGGAAACAAGCATCACTTCCCATTTACCTAGGTGAATTGGTATTCGTTCGATTTCAGATCTACGTTTACCAGCTTTTTTAGCTTCAGTTCAGTGCACTTCTAGTCTTGCCATAATCATTCTAAATTAGACACTGAGATTTCGAGTAAAATTGAATTTTTTGGCAGACAGAACACCCTAAACTTGATTTACCAAGTAATCTCAATTTTGAAGAAAATTGGGATTTACCTATAATAAAAAAAATTGAAAATATCTTAACGCAATTTCAGTCAATCCAGAAGACCATTTTGCTGGCGTCGTAACAACCTTGAATCTGGTACCTGGCTCAATACAATAAATAAACAAGTCTTTTTAAGGATTGGTTCCGGAATTTGTCAGTTTCATACATGCGTCTTTCGTAAACGCTCTTGGTCATCACGACCTTTATTGTTCTAAAAGCGCTGGTAGATCTTCTAGATATAGTGATTTTAATAGTGTTGTGAAATGAGCATTTGCCTCAGTTGATATTCCAACCTCAAGGCCTTTTCAGAAACGATAGTAAACGCCCAGACGGAATAACTTTATCATCATGGATAAGATGACGTTGCTTAACCTGAGACGTAACATGTGTAGGTACTTAACTTAACTTAATAGCTGCGTTTCATATTCAAAACAGTAGTGTTCATCCGGTATCTGCTACTCCTTCTGCCAAATTATCAAAAATATAGGTAATGAACTGAAGAACAACTATGACTTCTCGAGACACACTTTGAATAAAGGGGCCAAAAAAATATGGCATGAACTGGGAAAGTAATTGATTGAAAATTCCGAAATGCCTAAAGCTAGTTAGTGTCTTGGGTACAATGCCAACCGATTTGGGATCGGATGAAGTTTGTTTTTAATTTATTATAGAAAAATTAAAATTGAAATAAAAGACGTAATAACATATTTTATGTCAGATTAAAATATTATGCTTGCAAGGCAATAGTTTAGTTTATGAAATGTCTCCAAGAAATTTCATAAAGATTAATTTCAAAATATTAATAGTTTTCCTACAAAAAAGTTATTAGTAAATGTAACTGTAAAATAGCATACATAAAAAAGTGTACTTTATTTAATGTAAAATTCGTAATCATTTATAAAATCTAAAATCTGTGAATAATGTCTATAAGTTTATTGGAGTGAATATTTATAACAAGTTCTCTAAAGTTCAGAAAGTTTTAAGAATTGTACAATACAAAGTTAATGTTGAAGTATCAAGAATGTAATACATTGTGTGCATATATTTGATTAAATCACATTTTTTTTCAATTAATTCAATGTCTGTCATTTTCAGACTAAGTCAAACATTAATTATAACTTCAAACCTGCACAATTTATAGAACTTTCATGTTAGTATTGCTCTTAAGTTAAGAATCTACGATATTTTTCATTACTTTTACCAAAAGAAAGTTTCGTTGCTCTTTAATTATGTAAGAATAGAACAAAAAAGAGAGCTAAGGTCTATTCGTTTAACCGCCTTTTAACCGCGCTATTTGAACATGGAGTTACGATTCGCTACTTCACCCACCTTATTACTACATCTATTAAACAGATGAACTATAGTAGTTAAAAGATACAATTTTTTTTATTAAGTTTGGAGTTAATCAAACTAAAATTCATTGCAGATTGTATGGATTTAGAACCGACAATAAAAAACATAAAAAATCGACGTTTAAAAATGGGAATAGAAAATGGCCAGCATGTGAAAAAACATAAAAATCACGAAATGTTTGATTAAGGATACTATCTTGTTGAGATACCAACAGGTGAGGCATTTTTTACAGTAACTAAAGATAAATTTGAGTTAATGGAAACATTAAGATCCTCAATTAAACACCCAGATGTTTGGTCGTGAAATCATGGTAATCGTCTTCTAGCAAACGTTTTCTAGAAATTGCACACAACCATTTAAAAATAACCAAAAAAAATGGAAGAAGATCCAACCTAAATTTCAGGGTCAGTTAGGATGACTTTCTAAGCATCATCGTTCAAACTAACGGGTGCCCCAATAGAAGTGATAGGTTTTCTAATAGGGATATCTAGACAGCTGTTAAAGGTACAAACGTCATTCAGCTGTCAAAATATTCAGTAAGGTTTGACAATTCATCATGCATCGTTTCACGCTTCCCGATGCGGATTGTGGCATGGCGGCATCATCGGTCCTTATTTCGAAATGAGGAAGGAAACACCGTTACGACCAATGGGACACGCTACCGAGCGATGTTGGAAAATTTCTGTGGCCAGAGCTCGATAACATCGATATTACCGACATGTGGTTCCAACAGGATGGAGCCACGAGCCACACAAGCGACGCAACGCTCGAAGCTGTTCGACAGAAGTTTGGCGACTGGATCATCACCAAACGAGCGTTCATCGATTGGCCACCGCGATCGTGTGATTTGACACCTTTCGATTATTTTCTTTGGGGGTACATCAAGTCATTGGTCTACTCCAACAAACCAGCCACTTTGGATGCCCTCGAAAACAATATTCGAGTAGCCATCGACGCCATAACGCCGCAAATGCTCGAAAATGTCATCCGAAATTGGACCGACCTCTTGAAGCACTGCCAGCGAGCCCAAGGCGGACATTTGAATGATGTGTTATTCCATACATAATGTCATGGATGTAGCTTCAAAATAAAGCCAAAACCAATTTGATATCTCAAACTGTTGTTGTTTTATTTAAATTTTTTTTCCTATCGTTCTTATTGGGGCACCCGTTAGTACTTGAAAAACCTTTTTGGGAAAAAATATAAAACATTTTATTTGAGTAAGAAAATACCTTAATTATAATACACAGTACATTCATATGGAGAGTTCGTTTATACTATTTGATGACACTGATAGCATTCATTCGTTTAACGATAATCGTAACTGCGAATCTCCTTTAAATTTTTGAAGTCCCGATAAGATTATTTCTAGGGATTTCCTCGAGACTAATCTCAGAATAATAAAAATGCGGTCGGTTAATTGTTTTCTCTCAAAATTATCTCTAATTTTAGCTGACTCAGTGTATTAGTCATAATGATATCAAAAATACATACATTGTAGCCTTGATTAAACTTGAAGTTGCAAGTTATGCAATTTTATTTCAAAATTAATTTGTTTTGATTTTATACATGAACCGTTTATCGTGAGTTATGATACGTTGACAAAAATAAAAAAACGAACTTTTGACGTACCAAGATTCAAGTGGAAAAAAAGCATTACGTTAAGGAAACTTGTTGTCTCATTTTATTTGGCAACCTTAGGTATATAGAATTTTTACGGAAGTTAGATGTGGATTATTTTAAAAGATATAAGTTAATGAAAGTGTGTGTCAAAATCTAACGCGTGTGTTGTATCTGATAAACAAGTCTGGTTCAGTTTTGATAAAATTTAATGGACTAAAAAATTAAGTGTTTTATTTTAAATTTTCTTGCAAAAGGAGCTATTTGACCTATATTATTTAAAGTGTTTGTGTTTAAAATACAATTTGATAAAATGTTTAGGGGAATTTCGTGAAATTTTACTATCACACGCATGTTATCCGTGACACTCATCAGCAAAACACTATTTACATCGTGTTTGTTGACATTCTAGAAAATACAAATTATTAGCAGAAAAACTCAGTTATAGCAAACCACTTTAATAGAACTACCAAGAACCGGAAGATAGACGGATGATTACTAAGAGTGGCAAAAAACACCAAAAACCCTCGTCCTAGGCTACATAAGCCGAAACATTACAAAATACCTAGCAATGGAAATGAAATCTGCTTGCTAGACATCAAAAGAATAGTGCATAAAATACTGATGAACTGCATGGATGAAAAGAAGATCTCAAATCACTAATACAGATTTCAGGGGGAAAAGTCAACATGTCACCCAGTGAAAGAAGTGATTGACACAACAAGATCAGTTTCAGTTTCAAAAGGCTGAATTTATATTATCGATATTAAAACGAATTCAATTCAACGCATAAGATAGAATAGTTAAGCGATGAGAAGAGAATGTTACATATTATTAAAAACTACCTTCACCAAAGCAATAAACAAAAACAAGGTGCCAAAAACAATCGTCGACTATTTAGTCATCTTCCTCGCTTAGAGAAAAAAAAATGAACTCGAAGATGAACAAAGTAAAAAAGAAACTCATAAATATGAGACTAACGCTAGCTGAAAGAAGAACTGAAATTATCATTCTAAAAGGAAGAAACACAATTAATAAAGTAGAAATACAACTGACACACAAGAAAATTAAGAACAGCAGATATTCCTAGGTGTAACACAGTGCCATAATCTAAAAATGGGAGTATATAACTTCAATAAATCACAAGCCCAGATCGTACTACTAAGTCAACTTTTTCATCATCATTATCATCCAGCCTCTTTTTTCGTCCATCGTTAAGCATAAGCCTTCCCTAAAACTCTCCATGTTTTCCTGTCTTGAGCTTTATTCATCCAGTCAGTTGTCACTATTTTGATGTCCTCCGTCCAGCGCATAGACGTTCTTCTCACATTTCTTTTATCCGCTCTTGGTCTCCATTCCAATATCCTATGTGTCCATCTTCCATCTTTTATCCTGGCCACATGCCCCGCCCAGTTCCATTACAGGTTACTTATTCTTCTGATGACGTCTGCTAGTTTTGTTTTCTTTCTTAGTACTTCATTTCTCATTCTGTTTCTGATCGATCTTTCCATTTTCCTCTAATTTATTCGACATTTTTCGGCTGTTACTTGTGTTAGCGTTAAGATTTGCGCTCCATACGTCATCACTGGAAGCACGCACTGGTCAAATACTTTTCTTTTTAGGTGTATTGGGATGTTGCTCTTGAAAACGTCATTTAAATATCTATACGCTGCCCAGCTTTAATTTATTTACCTTTGTGTTTCAGTAGTTTGATTATTTCAAGATATCATGATGTTATATTTATATGTTATATTTTATATATTTTTTAATGTCAAAACGTACGTCAATTTTCTTTAGAGTTTTTGTGTGTGTTTTTAGGGGTTTTGGTGCAAATATAAAATATGGAAAGTGATCAGTACCTTACAGTACTCCATGTTCAACAAAAAAAACATGTTGTTCCTGAGAATCACCACTTTGATTTCCGGAATTAAACGTCAAAACGTACGTCAATTTTCTTTAGATTTTTTTTGTGTGTGTTTTTTAGGGGTTTTGGTGCAAATGTAAAATATGGAAGGTAATCAGTACCTTACAGTACTCCATGGTCAACAAAAAAAAACATGTTGTTCCTGAGAATCACCACTTTGGTTACCAGAATTAAACATCAAAACGTACGTCAATTATCTTTAGAAATTTTGTGTGTGTGTGTGTGTGTGTATTTTAGGGGTTTTGGTGCAAATATAAAATATGGAAGGTGATCAGTACCTTACAGTACTCCATGGTCAACAAGAAAAACATGTGGTTCCTGAGAATCACCACTTTGGTTTCCGGAATTAAACGTCAAAACGTACCTCAATTTTCTTTAGAGTTTATTTGTGTGTGTTTTTTAGGGGTTTTGGTGCAAATATAAAATATGGAAGGTGATCAGTACCTTACAGTACGAAAAACATGTTGTTCCTGAGAATCACCACTTTGGTTTCCGGAATTATACGTCGAAACGTACGTCAATTTTCTTTAGAGTCTTTTTGTGTGTATTTTAGGGGTTTTGGTGCAAATATAAAATATGGAAGGTGATCAGTACCTTACAGTACTCCATGGTCAACAAGAAAAATATGTTGTTCCTGAGAATCACCACTTTGGTTTCCGGAATTAAACGTCAAAACGTACGTCAATTTTCTTTGAGTTTTTTTTTCGTGTGTGTTTTTTAGGGGTTTTTGGTGCAAATATAAAATATTGAAAGTGATCAGTACCTTACAGTACTCTATGGTCAACAAGAAAAACATGTTGTTCCTGAGAATCATCACTTTGGTTTCCGGAATTAAACGTCAAAACGTACGTCAATTTTCAGTTTTTGTGTGCGTGTTTTTTAAGGGTTTTGGTGCAAATATTATATATGGAAGGTGATCAGTACCGTGGAGTACTGTAAGGCTCCATGGTCAACAAGAAAAACATGTTGTTCCTGAGAATCACCACTTTGGTTTCCGGACCTGGTTATCAAGACCCTCCCGGATAATTAGGAAAAAATGTACAACACAATTTCACAAAACACAATCACATTACACACTTAATTAATATTATTACATGTGAATTCTAGGGAGGGTAAGGGTTGGCATGTTTAGGTTTTAGTGGTTTTTCTAAACCTTGAAGTAAATGCTTTGCCAAAACGAACCAATCCACAATTGCACACGGTTTTGTCACCACAGTGTACAGGTTTATACTGATCTTCTGGGGCACCATACATAACACTTACATCACAATACAATATTTAAAATGTACCATACAATTAAATAAATAAATAATAATGATGTTATGACCTAAGTATACATATTTTTTGGTTAATTTTATGTTTATGTCCTTCAGTTTTGCTCCTTCGTCACTTAGTCATACATTTTGTTTTGTCAGCATTTATTTCTAGGCCAATTTTTCTGCAAGCGGTTTCTAAAGATGAACCTCTCTTTTGGTTTATTTCTTAATATTTTTATGATTACCGTCTTGGTGGGATAATGACTATCAAACAGCCACAATATGCTTACGACCGTCACCTTTTCTTTTTTTAATCTCGTGATAATCTTGTGTAGTTTGTTTTAATTTTCAATCTTATTCTTTTTTATGTACAAATTTTGGTTTACTAATTTTTTTAATTTTTCTCCCTATTTCTTTTACACTTTTTAATCTATTTAATCTGATCTACATTTATTTTGTTTATATCTGACGTTAAATTAACAAGGGAAAATACACACCACGACATTTAATAACACCGACAGCACCGTAGCACATCCGAACAGTAATCACTCACTGCTTCAAAAATGTTTCGATGTAAATGTAAGCAGTTTACAAAAAGTCGATCCTTTAATCACGTTAATTTCAGTCATAGAAAAACTGTTGATTAACAAATTAAACAAAAAAAATCTGGACAGCTGATAATCCCAAATGTTTGAATAATTTTTTGAATGAAAAGTGTCAGAACGGTGTCAGGTGTCTTTCGTACTGTTTTTTTTTTTAATTTGATTCAATTGTATTTAGGAGAAAACACTTGAAATGTTTTTGAAATAATGCAGCTCAACTTATTTTAAAAAATTGTCATATTACTTGTTGCTGGTTTAAAATTTGTTAATACCTCCTCAATTAAATCAAAGTTTTAAAATACAAAAGTGTATAGGGTGAGTTAATGAGGTGAATGTGTACGATTGTAGCGATGATGGTGATTTTACAATAGCCTCAAACTTGAATCTATCGAAGGTTTTTCTAGTTTCCTGGATAAGGTTCCTCTTGCAAAGATATAAGGCAGATTAAAATCTATCTGCTTTCATTGAGTAGTTTTTTTATGTAGGCTCTACGTTATACTAGTCAAATTCCAAACTTTTGAAACAGTCATACCTATGAAATTGTGCACCACTTTCACATCATCAAATTTCCATGTAGTTTCTCGAAATTAATTTAATCAAAAAATCTATTTTGTGCGAAACAAAATTTGTCGGGTCACTTAGTGACAAATATATGTATTTCAACAAGAGTTGAGTGATATGGTGTAGGAGAAGGTGAGAGAAAAGATTTACTTACTGTTAGTGTTTAGTTTGTTATTTTTGTTTATTTTTTTATACCTTTCTTTGTTACTTGCCATTTAACCTTTGATGTTATGTAAATCAGGCTTTTCTAAAAGGAAGGCGTTATTTGCATTTAATAAAATGGAGATTATATGTAGCCCTTACTTTGTTTGTTGATGTTATTGTTTTGTTTAATTTTTGTATTTTTTTTTATCGTGTGTTGCTTGCACAATATGTCTGAAAAAATAAATAAAGCTAAACCATCCACAGTTTGTTTTAACTCTTTTAGTCGGAAATGTACCTCATTTAGGTACATTTTTAAATAATTTAATAAAAGTAAAGTAGAACCAGTTGAGATCGAAAAAATAGAAGCAGTTATTTTAAAAACGTAAAGTTATTTCATAGCTACGTAATTTAACTGCAAATAACAAATACCCTGTTTAAAAAACTGACTAATAAAAAATTCGCAAATAGAACTCAATTTGCTTTAGATTTTACAAAATTTTCGTTATCTACTCAAAATTTTCAAAACAAGTCATGGCAACGTCCTACTCAAATTTCAAAATCAAAGCAGCATTCTGCAGTCTTTACAAGATGAAAAGTGCTATTTAAAAAATATAGTTTTTGAATATTTTTATATAATAAAGCCACAATCGTCCACCGCCACCTTATTGACTCATCCTATATGTTTTCATGTTTCACGTTGAATTTTAATAAGTTCAATAGGTCAAACAATCACCTTTATAAGTATAAAGACTTTGTATTAAAAGTTATTTCTGATAACGTTAACTAACATAAGCACCAAAACTTGATGTACACGTAATATGTACAGGGTTGTTCACTATAAATTACCCACTCCTTGTTATCGTTATTATGCTCGTAGAAAAAAAAGTTATACATGAAAGTTGTATGGTTCTAACTGAATTTCACTCGCCGTTTACAGGGCGCAACAAAAATATGATAGATTTTCAACAACTCGATCAATTTCAAATGATTGGATAAGAGGTACAGGACTTAGGACGTCAAAGTAATCTGTTTATCGCCGGATAAGATCTTGTGGATTGCGTTCATATTGTCCATTTTTATGTCTTCCTCATACACCACTTCACCGTTTAAGCAGACTAGAGTGGAGCAACGAAAGGGTTAATTGGGCGCAAGAATGGCATCAAATTGTGTTTAGTGACAAGTCCCGATTTTGCTTGTGGGCCCACGATGGTCGTAGGAGGGTCAGACGGATGCGTGGAGAACGCAAAAATCCAACATTTTTTGTGGAACGCAACACAGCCCTCACTCAAGGAGTTATGATATGGGGTGCAATATGTTATGATAGCAGATCACCCTTGGTCTTTATTGATGGCAACCTTAACGCAGCTGGTTACATTGCTAATGTGCTACAACCAGTTGGCCTTCCATATCTTCAGGGGCTGCAAAATCCCATTTTCCAGCAAGATAATGTGCGCCCTCATACGGCAAAGACTACAACACGGTTTTTAAAAGAATCTAACATTGCTGTCCTCTCATAGCCTGCTTGGTCTCCTGATTTCTCGCCAATTGAACATATATGAGATATGATTGGCAGGCGACTGGGTAATTTACAGCACTCTCCAGATAATTTACATGATCTTCAGCAACGGATTCAAGAAGCTTGAGATGATATACCATAATCAGCTATAGATCACTTGATTGATAGCATGCCAAGCCGTCTAGATGATTGTGATGAGTGAATAGTGGCGGATTCCGTTTAATCAGTTCTTGAATTGATAATTAGTATGTAACACTTTCTTAGGATAACTGAACCCCCACCCGCGCTCTGGTGCTCCATTGCGGGTGGGTAATTTACAAAAAATTATTATGTATTAAATTTATTGTGTTATGTGGTAAATAAAATTGATTTTGATTTTGATTTGAGTACGGCCTTAAATCGAATGTGAGTACTCAGGATGCAGTTACTGCAGTCACTGATAAAATTCTGCAAGCTTTGGACAGTGGTCAAAAACCTTTGGCGGTGTTCTTGGACATCTCCAAGGTTTTTGACTCAGTTCCACATGCCGGGCTGTTGGTCGCATTTAATGGAGCGGGTGTGGGGGCACCGCACTTTCTCTACTAGAAAGTTATCTGCATGACAGAGAACAGAGGACTAAAAATGGAAATACAATCAGCTCCCCCACTTTTTCTTTGTTTTCTATCCCACAAGGCACAGTATTGGTCCCTAATTTATTCCAGGCGTACACAGCCGACTTATGCAGACTGTCCCTGGAAAATGGTAAACTCTTTTCTTTTGCAGATGATACCTGTATTATTTTCAAAGCCAACTCCTGGAAGGATACACGCAAATATGCTGATCTTGGACTATGTAAAGTTAACACTTGGCTTTCAAATCAAAATTTTATTTTAAATAAGGATAAAACGCATTATCTCACTTTTTCGTTTAACAATAGATATTGGCGACAACATTCTAAACTCATCATAGATGACACAGGGTGTGCCAGAACGCAGGCCTGCGGGTGTGGATTGATAGAGCGTACCAGGTCTACTAAATATCTCGGTGTTTTAATTGATGATCACTTAAAATGGAACTGTCATATCAATACTGCCAATTCTAAAATTAGGAAAATGTTTTATGTGTTTTAAAATATGAGGTATTTATTAAATGAAAATCTATTAAAGTCTATATATTATGCGCTTGTGCAGTCCCACCTTCAGTACTGTGTCTTGACTTGGGGCTCGGCCATCTCCTCCACCCTTGGCCCTTTAGCAAGAACCCAAAATATAATTTTAAGAATAATATATAACACTAGCAGATTTAAACATTCTGATCCGTTATATAAAAATTCTGGAATTATGTCGTTACAAACTCTAATAAATTACAATATAATTTTGCACCTCCAAAAAAATTTTTCAAAATTTAAACAAATTTAACATACACAAGGTACCAGGGGTAGGGACGAATGTTAGAGAGAGGAGTTTGTAGAACCACAGCGGTGAGCAATGCATGGTTTATTAAAGCTTCTTTCAGTCACCTGATTTCCAAGAGTCACAGGTCAAACAAAATAAAAGTTAAAGAATGTGTAAAAACTCTTTATTAAACTTTTAATTATAAATATTTATATAATAAACATATGTAAGTTAGTTTTACTTTTGAGCAATCACAAAATCATCTTTGTTTTCAATACTTTCCTTTTTTATTTACTTTCTTTTGTAGCAGTTATATACAAAATACATTTTAGTTTGTACTAAGTACTAGTTCTATTATTACAAAATTACCGCTAAATTTAGGTAATTCGATAGTTTTAAGGCTAACGTGCGAAGCTGGAATGCCTTTGTTGCTATTATTAGAAATTAAAGATTCCCTAGTTGTTTCTATTTTCATGTTTAGGTTTGACCATATTCCTAGCCATTGCAATAGCTACTAAATATAGTTTTTCAAAATTTGAGGAGATTCAGCTAGTTGACAACTGATTCAAAATCTTCTAAAGTCGGTTTTATCAAAACGATTCGCTTGTCGAATTCTAGAACTATGTTTTTTTTATTTTTACGCCAAATACATGAAAAACTTTCAAATAACCCTATAACTTGAGTAAGAAACTATAAAACAGAGTGAGCGTCTATTTGTTCCGTCTTGTCTGTGTAAATCATGGGTATCTACACCACAGAATAATAATACAAACGCAGTGAATATCTTTATTATTCTGTGTCTATATCCCACGACCTATGAAATCGTTGCAACTGCACATTTTTCCTGTCTAAACGCAACGTTTTGTCGGCAACGTTTTGAACTGTGCACGCAAAACGTTGGGTCTAAACCATGCTTAATTCCTTAAAGAAAATAATTTGATTAATTAATTTTATTGAAACCGACATTTTAGAAAATATATTATTTCAAACTTCAAAGTTATATCCTAAGTGTTCAAGATCAATAATTATTTCTATAATTCTTATTGTATATTGATTACAATTGGATGGTTTGTAGTTAAATGCTTTGTTCCGTCTTCTACACAAGAAATGTTGCTTATATCATGTGATTCGTCGTGTGAACTGAGTATAATGAACAAGGTTTGAACTGCTATGTATAATCCAAATACCGAAAATTTCTTTAAATGATCCTGATAGACCGAGTAAGGAAACAATTCCGTTGCATTACTTCCAAGATCCGTCAAAAAACTAGCAAGACTGTCGTAATATTTTGCGATTATTTCATCGTAATGCAAATCTCTGAAACTTTTATCAGTGCAAAGATAAAGGAAATGAACCAAATCCAATACCGGAGATCCGACTTGAGATAATTGCCAGTCAATTATAGCTAGATTTGTAGGCGAGTTTGGTTTATCTAAATTCTAAAAGACATGTTTTTAAATTTATATTTAAAATAATAAAAAAGAAGATAGTCTTACCGAATATTGGAAAAGAAAATTGTTATTCCATGAATCTCCGTGACGAATAACACCATCGTTATCAGCTTCCTTTGATTGCGTAGAATTTTTTGCAATGTAAGGAAAATTGCGTTTCATTATCAAAAATTTGTCGTAAGCTTTTTTTTGAGAATGAATATCAAAAGCATCTTCAATATGTTTAAGTCTAGTGCTGATCTGTGTTAGTGTTTCCTTTGTGAAAAGTAAGTTATTGCAAAAAAAAAATTTTTCTGATTTTTTTGCGATTTCCTCAAACACTAGCGGTTTTTGATTTCGAAGAGCAAAAGACAAAGCATGTAATCGTGCATATTCTTGAAACACTATCATTACGTGATTATAATCCATTGGCTTAAACCGATCATAAAGTCTGTAGTTTTTCGCATTCATATCTTCAACGATCAAATACTCATTTTGTAAATTTAAAGAATGAGTGTAATATTTGGGGTATGATTTGAACAAATGAAAACCTTTTTCATATTGAAGCTCCTCAAATATTTTAAAGACTTTTGAATAAATATAACATTCTCGTTCATAAAGTTTTGGAATGTTGAAATACTGTCTACACTTTTCTTGTTGCATTGCAGATTTAAAAATCAAACAAAACTCTGAATCATCAGTGACAATTTTAACTCTAGCAACATTACCGAAATAATTGTCACCTAGTTTTCTTGCAGAACACACTTCAAGATTATAATTTATAAAACCAAGGTTTCGTAGATAGTTGTGCAAACACTTTTCATTTTCATTTGTTAATAGTGCTGGAAATGTTTCGACCATGGCTACCATGATTCACAAACAGTAGTTTACCCTATATCTGTTTACAAAATATTTATATTTATGCTCAAGCTTAATTGAATAATTAAATCTTTAATTTATTATAATTTTAATTACTTGTTTTGAAATACTAATAGTCATTAACAATAATTAACTTAATCATTAAATTATGAAGAACAATACAAATACGTAAATAAAGTAACCAAAGTATAATAATAGAAGTACACTCATGAAATTTAAAACTTGGACACCACAATTTCTGTAAACAAAAGTTTGCACATTGTGAAGCGGGCTTAAGGGTATCATTTACAATTCTAACAGCAGGTAGTCTCAGCAGGGGTTATCTTATAGAAGGACTGTAGAATGAATCATTACACTAAGCACGTTTTAGAAAATAGGTAATTTACGTTGCTTACTTAATTTTTTCTTTAAAGAATATATTTGAAGGTATCGCTAATTAAACACCATAGCTCGATTAATTATCGAATCAAAATTTTGTTTAGGAAATGTTTACAAAATAAAATTAGAAATAATTTTGATTTAAAAACGTCTACAAGCAATAACTTTTAAATTAAATCAAAAACTAAACATGGTTATTTGGGTTGACTGATTATTACTTATTTTTAAATAAATCTAACCTACTAATTATTGTAAGTTATTAAAAAAATCATTAAACTCTCTATTCATAATATTTAGTCCTTACAAAATGTATATTTTATGACGTTTCATTTTTTCTGTAGTTAATATAAAAAGTGAAAATAAAAACTAAGGCAATTCTTATTGTCAACGTATATATTTAGTTTTTTGACAAGAATTTATTACATAATTATAATTAGATCCATCTATTGTAATTAAAAAAAAAAAATTTTAAAAAAAAGTAATAATAAAAAAAAAAAAAAAAAAATTAGTTTGTGATGTAAAATTAGAAACACAAATCTTATATTAATTTATGCAACTTAAAAAGAAGGTTGTTTTTAATTAAAAAATAATTAAGGAAAAGCGCAATTGCAGTGTAAATATTTATATTAAATTTTTTTGAAAGTTATAAATCCTCTATTTTAAACTTAATACTTAAAAGAAAATCCTGTCCATTAGCATTATAAGGAAATGGCTTTTACTTTATGAATAAGTTTCAATAACAATAGAATATCCTTGCTTGTTTAATTTAATTCCTTTGAGTCATATTGCTCTAAGGGTTGTTACATTGGTCATTAGAAGTATGTAATAAATAAACAATTACCTACTGTTTGAGAAAGGGTAGTGTGAACCAATAAATAAAGTAAGAAATGTAAATTCCATTTTAGTTTAAAATTTCAAGTGTTGTGAAAATGCCACCTCATCTCGGTGCTGATTTGAAAGCGCGGATTGTTTCGGAATTAGCGGCGGGCCGTAGCGTGCGTAAAATTTCACGTATGTTAGATATACCAAAAGCACCGTAGGGCATTACCAAGTAAAATGGAATCTTGAACACACTTTGGAAAGAGCCATCGGAAGTGGTAGACCTAAAGTATCTACACGTGCTCAAGATCTCGAGTTGTTTCATTACGTAACAGAACAACCATTTGCTACATACTCCAGGGCTATAGCAGATACACATTTTCCCGGATGCCGTATAACTGCACAAAAAGATTAAAGGAGATGGGAATAAAGAAGTATAATGCTGCTGCGAAAGAAGTTCTCAGTGACGAAAATATGAGACGTCGTCTGGAATTTGCAAGGCGATATGTGAACGAACCTTTGGAATTTTGGAATCGAGTGATTTTTAGCGACGAAAAACGTTCAATAGCCGCAACGATGGACCACTAAAAGTTTTTAGAATGGAAGGAACTCGTTACGAAAATAATCACATATGTCCTAAAAACGAAGTGGTTATTTTTCTGTGAATGTGTGGGGTTGGGTTAGCGCGCGGGGTCCAGGAGTTTGTTGGGCTATCGATGGACGTCTTGATTCTGCTGCGTATTTAGATATTTTGGAAACTATTATGAAACCTTCAGTCGAAGTGTTTTATCCAGACGAAGATTATATTTTCCAACAAGTAAGTATTCTTATTTCACTATACTTTCTCCAAAAAATAGTTCGGGATCTGTTGAATTAACATTTTCATAATGTATTTTTGTTGTTAAAGGACAACGCCCTATTCATACTTCGCGGGTTGTGCGCAATTGGATACGAGAAAATAACTTGGAGCTGTTACCCTGGCCAGCAAAAGCCCAGATTTTAACATTATCGAAAATGTTTGGGCTCGAATACTTGCTGTTATCCGAAGACAACAAGGGCCAAATTTTATACCAGTAAATCGTAATGCACTAATTGCAGCCATTGATACCGCATGGGAAACGATTAATATTAATTATATTGATACCTTGATAGCGTCAATGAGCAGACGCCTCCAAGAATGTATCAATAATAATGGAGGTCACACCCATTATTGATTTCTTATATTTATTTATATAGTAATACCTTTATTTAAAAAAAAGTTTTCATTTAATTTTAAACTATAACTTGGTATCTTAATTATAATTATGTATTAAATTCTTGTCAAAAAACTAAATATATACGTTGACAATAGAAAAATATTTTTTTTTTATTATAAGATAATATAAAATGAGCATTTATGTGCTTTAGAATAATTGATGAGAGTATTTTAATCTGTTTTTAATATGATTGGAAAATGTTTAATGGTAATTAGACCTTAATAATTTTCTTAATAACTGCATTATAATAATAAAATTAAACATGTTGTATCAGAAAACGAATAGCGTTTGATATATTTTCTTTATTGAACATTATTAGTTAAATTTTAAATTAACAATTTGTATATTATTAATTAACTTACAAGTGTTGCGACATTTAGTGTCGACTCGTGCTAACGTAACACGTCGACAGCGTGCATTTGAACATACAATAGTAAACTTACACTCGAGTTCTCTCACTACTGAAAAGCCCAAAAGGAAGAAACAACTGTCGAGTGATTCTCGGTGTTTGTTTGCTATTGTACAATTTCTTGCCAACTTACAGCAAGCGATAATCAAAGAATCAACTTACGTAACTGCTTACACATCTGTTGACTAAGTTGCTTTATGGTTAATTATAACTTGAACCAAATCAATATTAATTTTTTAATCATAAAATTGTCTAGACTAAACTACGTGAGGCATTATCAGAATTATTAATTATTTTTTGAGTCTAGACAATATTATATAAAAAAAAAAAAAATATTTTTTTTTCATTTAATAAAAAAAAAAACAATTTTAAACAAACTTTTATAATTACATAAATCAATTTTATTAAATTTTTAATTAATTAATAATATAAAATAATTACTATAAAAACGGATCACATATTAATTTCTAAAAAATAATAACAAGTTTTAGTTTTTTTTAAATCTTGAGACTATTACAATTGCTATATAAGAAACATACACTTCAAGATTGATTTCGATTAATAGTAGGTAGTTCAATATACAAATTGTAAAGGCCAGTGTACATAAATTTAATTGCAGCAAGGTATATAAAAGGACATTAATAAATGTGTACATCGTCTTTTTAAATACTCCACTTAATGATAAGTGGAGAAAACAAAATTTCGTACATTTCTAGTTAAATGATTAAAAATTATTAAGTTGACCTTCTCACATTATTTAGAATTTAACAAAGATTAGATTATAGTCATATTTTAGTTTTTATTTTCAATGAATAAATTTTAATATTTTAACAGTGATACTTGCTTTTATTTTTACACTTATCATCAATCTCATTCTCACTGTTGTAATCGTGTTGTCTATTAAATATGTATTTAATTATGAATAAAGTAAATATTTATTTAAATTTTATAAAATTATTGACTTTTTATTATAAAGAAACATTCATGGCAGCCAAACGATTAAAAAAAACTAAAACGTTTTTCACAATAGATTTACCAAAAAAGGTCCAAGAGGAAAGAATACATAGAATACATGAAAAAGGAAAGACAAGATGGACTCAGAGCATATGTTTCGTACAAGAAACTAATAATTAACGGTGAATGTTATGTAATAGACCAACCAACAGGCGATACACTCAATCAATTAGAAGACAAACCAATAGAAATAGAAACTATAACAGTATGTGATAGAAAAAAAGGAACCAGATCAGTTACAGAAAGATCACCAGAATTAAGAAAGATAGAACAGCGACCACCAAATATTGTGAAACAAAATCTAAAACTTCGTCTGATACTGATGATTACTATGGCAACGAAAATAGAAACGAGATTTGTAATACAAATACACATAAATAAAACTTAAAACCGAAAAATACATTCACACCAAAAAAGATAAAAGTATTTGGAAACTATCAACTTGAAAATTTTAGGGGACCATCAGGAAAGAAAAACGAATTGATCTACATATTTAAACAAGCGAACCTAGACATACTCACCATAACAGAAACTAAAATGAAAGAGAAATAAATATTGGAAATGGATTAAGGACATGTAGTAATCTATAGCGAAGTCGAAGAAAAAAACGGGCTGCTGCGAAAGTAACTTCTCTTTTGTCTTGCTTTCTTTTAGCTCGTTTTTTATTCTGTTCCATTTCCATTCTTTCCCCTCCATAAACAACTTTTGATAACCAATTTTAACCTTTTTTCCTCTCTCCCTTTCCTCTCCTACTCTCTTCCTGATTAGTGCGTCTATGTCTCTTTCTTTTTTTGTTAGATCATTATTAATATACAGGGTATACCAACGAAAACTTGACCCCTCTATAATGTGAAAACTATAAAGTATTTCGAAATTCGCCGAGACACGTCGATTTTTGTTCTTGAGGGGAGCCTTTTAGACAGTCAAACCAACTCGATATGTTCATCCCTCTAATGCCTAGCCACCCCACCTTTACAATTTTAAATGAAACTACCCCATTTGTGGCACATCGTTTTAAAACCCTTTTCATTGCAAATACAATGACACTTCGTTTTTATAAATCGGTCGAGATTTGACTGAATTATTGGTACAAACGAAAAGTTGACAGAGCCAAATACTCGCCACTAAACAGTTTTTTATCAGCTACACACGACCATATTACTTACATATTTTTATTGAAATGTGTATCAGTTTACAAAAAAAGTCAGAAATGAAAAAAAAAAGCTGAAGCAAATAATAGTCAGATTTATTTGATGAATTGCTCAAAATGACCCCCGATAGCTTGCAAACAATAATACGGTCTGTTTTCAAATTCTTTTCGAACATTATTGAAGACATCCGCAGTTATTAATTGGCATTCTTCTACAATTCTCTGACGTAACACTTGTAATGTTTTAGGCTACGTGGCGTACACTCGTGATTTTAAATGGCCCCACAAAAAAAAGTCCAAAGGGGATAGATCCGGAGATCTTGGTGGTCATTCGACGGGACCTCTTCTGCCAATCCAATGTCCCGGGAAATGGTTATTTAGAAATTGTCGCACAGCCACAGTATAATGCGGGGGCGCACCATCTTGTTGGAAGGTTATTTCTTTTCTAGTAAATTGTCGTCACTTTCTAAAATCTCTGTTATCGTTTTCGTTGGGATATCCTGTATATCTTTTCATCATCTAAGTTCCTTAATTTAGCTTTTATTTTCGTTTTATCTCTACTTTTTGTTTGGTATTTTCTAGCACAATTATGCAAATTTTCGGCGCTACTTCGTAAGCATTTTTGATTTAGGTGTCGATTTCAAATTTTTTTTTCAAAAACTTTTATCTGTGTCTATGGGTAGTCCGTGTATTACTATGTTGTTTCTTTTTTTTTTCTCTTTCCAAATGTTGAAGTCTTTCGGTTGTTTCTTGCAACTCTCTTATCTCCATAATATTGCTTTTTATGACCATATATTCTTTCCTTAAATCTTTGTTTTCCTTTTTATTTCTTCCATTTCTTTAATAAAAAGTTATTTGTTCTATTTTTATTTGGTTAACGTCTACCGTTAGTTGCTGTAGCATATGTAACACTCTATCTAATTTATCCTTTTGTTTTTCTTTATAGCCTGTTAGCGATCTTCCCATCTTCTTGGATTTCACAAAACTTCTCAATTCTTCGTCACTTCCTCCTATTCCTATCTCTCTCTTTCCTTTTTCTTCCTCTGTTGATCACTATCCGTATTGTACGTATTGACTTAATCTCTAAAACTGTGTTTAATCTCTTCATCCAGATTTTTGGTAATAGCGAATTTATGGCGTTTATGTTTTTTTATGTGTATTGTAGATCTCAGGTTATAATCTATATTCATGTACAGATTTTGCGTTTTTTATACTATTTATTGTACATTGATCAAAGTTAAAAACTATATTTTTATCTTAGACCATAGTAGTTTGTTTTCATCCAAAGTCCTATAGCACGCTTAAATTCTTTGGCTTTAATTGATAATTCTACTATTTTTGTTGTTACTACCAAGTACTCGTGTACTGGTTCATATCGTCATATAATACATTCCACATGTCTGAACTCAGAATGCTTAAATTTATCCAAAACTGCTGAAAAATTTAAGTAGTGCTATTAAAAAAAATATCAATGACGTATTACTTAAAGTAGAGGGGGTAAAAAATTAATTTGAAGTTTAGAAAATATAAACTTTGAAAAAACAAAGTTGACGTGTCGGAAGGTTTTTGTCGTAAACGATTTGGAACTTGATATATTTATTATTCCAGATTAAACATTCGCACTGTATGAGTCTAACCGACCATCGAGATGAGTCATATAAATTAATCTGTGCTTCAGTACCAATAATTCAATCTCATAACGTAGTATCTTTAAACGTATCTCAATTATTGCATATCCTCACTTTGTTTCGACGTAATCTTTACTTTGAAACATTTATTACTAATGGAAACTTGCGATTAGATTAGCTTCCTTTTACCGTAAAACAATTAAATTCACTTTAAGATCAGAGCTGAATTATGATGTAGTTTTAGGTTAATTTTTCGATGTTGCTAACATGTTCTAATCTAGTTAGTTGTCGTGTTCCGATTATTTTTATTAAAGCCAATTTTGTTCTGTTTTAATTAAAGTAGTTTGTAGCAAGACTAATACTACCTATCTACTTTAATTTCTTCAAATTTTCGTTTAATTATAATTGGTACAAAATACGCCGATCGCTTTCCTATTTGTTAAAAAAAAATTTTATTGACAGGTTCCCGATAATAAAAGAGAGGTTTTACTGTAAAACAAATGATTTTGCTCTTGCCGAAACTCATGTAAAGTTTAAAAAGAATAAAGAAAGAGAGAAACATATTGTCGTGTTGTTGGCTGTGTACTTTTAGTAAAAACTTTCGTCCTTGAGTGTTTACCGCACAGTTGGAGGCTGCATCCCTGTAATTTTTAATAAATGGTAACACCATTCCGCGTTTATTAGTTATTAATTACAAAGAAGTATTTGAGTTTGTATGTATTATTATTAATTTTGTTGATTTCTTGGTTAAAGGTTGTATAAGAAGAGTTTTGATGTTATTTTTGCACTTGTGTGGTGCACACCTCTCTTTTATGCAACCGATATCATGGGTTTCTACTAGTTGAAGAGTACAAACAAATAAACGAAGAACAATAATTACCAACTGTAAGAAACCGAAAAATGATTTCCGCATAGATAACACTATCTCACAACATAAAATTACATTTTTCATACTAAGAGCGTCGCGCGCACCGCCCATCTTGAAATATTCTCCCTATTAACGGTACCCACCCTTCCCCATATGATAAGACCCTCTTTAAAAGAGCGAACGCGATGCTAAGAACTCCACTTAACTCTCTTTTGAGATTCCTAGCTCAAATACACTTCCGAAAGCAATCCGAACCGTAATCCGCAAACCGAACCTTAAATTCTAATCTTAAGCTATCCGCTTTTTTATATTCTGGCGTCTGCAAAGATCCCGGTGATTCAATTCGTTCGCGATCAAAAAACAGAGCCATTATTTTCACTAACAAAAGACCACTTCAAAGGCTAATTCAATTTGGTACGAGTTGTGGCAAAATATTACTAACCGCTGTGTATATAGCTGAAACAAAACCGACGCATTAAACCGCTTTAAACACCATCCCTTACCTGCAACCCCCAAAGTGGCCGATTGCTTCGGTCATGGAGGGTCCGATACTAAACCCGTTCTTGTCCTAACCGAGATAACACCAACAAACTTCCCCTGTCTAACGTGTGGCCGATAGCTCGGTAGCACCCTATACATAATCCGCTTTGATTATAGGCGACGTCAACCATCGAGGAGCATTAACCTGTATGACTTAAATCCGACCCCCCATCTTCGTGTTAAAACGGTTGAAGCCCCTTATAGAGTAGTTAAGGATTCGGTAACATCTAAAAGAAGGTGCATTCTTAACCGCTGGCTAGAATAATTCAACATAACTAGCACCAAAGTCGAAAGCGATATCGGGTGCACCAAGATCGTTCGCACACTAGGCTTCGACACATTAGTAAGACCGTCGTGCTCCCAGCGTAACTCAAAGCAGCACCAACACGCCGAAAGCCGCAAATAAACACCGATAATTACACCCCTTGCCAGTTTCAGAGACTACACAGACACCCCAAAATAAGGGCTGCTCCGTCCGCAAACGCCGTTACAAAACCCGTTCTACTATTTCAACACTTTCCAATCCCAAAAGTAACAGCGTGGCCGTGTCTCTACTACCGCCACTTTCAACCAAAGAACGGCGCGCAATTTGAATTCTTAAACCTATTGTAAATATTCACATCCCTTGTAAATATAATCGCCCAAACATTGTACATAACTCAATAGACAGATAAAACGAACCCTGGGTTATTTAATCTTGCTGGAAGCTACCTGTGTTGCAATTATAAATTTTGTTTCATTCCGCCCATTCGAACCTATCTGCAACCGAAGCAGGAGCTCAAAGGGGTAGAGCGTTACACAATCATAAAACATACCTTAAAGTTAAAAATAAACTTGGTAATTATTGTTCAGTTATTCAACTTAAGTACCACTTGCCATTACATTCCATGTACTAAGTAATATCTATTTAATCAACAAATTTTATTAAAATCCACATTTTAATTTGTAAATAGTTCGGTGAATCAATCAATATAACATAACTTAACACGTAGGTCATACGTAATCTAAATAATTTTTTTAACGATTCTTAAAGAAACTACAATCAATTATCGATACGATATATCGAGTAGGTAGGTGTTTTCGGATTAGATTGTAAAGAGTTAAAAAATAAAGGTCAATGGTTTTCAGAAAATCCTTATAGTAGAATACTTTAACTTTTTTAAATTTTTAACACACTAATTTTTTTTAAATTGAATTAGAATTTTTAAACAATGATCTGAACCTTTACTGCTAAAATTTTACGAAAAAAACAATAACAACAAACTGTTGTACAACAAACATTAGATTGATGACAAAAGAAACGTGTCCTTTGAATGTAAGGAACAAATTTATCTTGAATTTTATCGCACCAGATTAGGAAACCATAGCGTATATATATGGAGATAACTGACTTCCACACAAACGTTTATAATTTTACAGAATGTACAGATTCAGTAAAGGCATTTTGTTGTTTTTTACTTTTGGTAAAAGCCAACGAATTAGTGAGAAATTGCAAGAATTGGAGAATAAAAAGGAATTTACGAGAAGAACATCGAATGTAAGTACCAGATTTTTTTGTTTGCTTTTTTTCACGTAAAATTTTTTTTAGACTGAACCAATTCTTGAGCAGTACAAAAAAGATGGAGTAACATCTATTAATCAATCCACTACGTCTAATACAAAGTAACTTAAATGTCTAATGAGATTCCCATCCTGGTAAGTTAGATGCAATTATTCGATATAACTTCTTATAAAGTCTGTTTACGTTAAGAATATGATGACGTCAAACTTAGTAAATTAAATTGAAAATTTTCTGCACGATATTGGAATATACTTAGAAGTGCAGGTAGTAAAAACTGTAACAAACTGTTGCGTGACGTCATAATATTGTTAGCGTGAACGAACTTTAGTAATATATACTCATTTTTGACATATTAATAAATTTTTTTTTTTTTTCATAATAAATTCATACAAAGTTTTCGTTTTACAGATTTCGCAAATTCCTTAGAATAAAACTTGAAGATTATTATGGAACAAAATAAACAGGAATTAAAAAACAGACTAATATGATATTAAAAGTATTCAGAACAACGGCCGCCAAATAAATATTTTTCACTTATGCAAGTGACTGACCTCAGAATTAAAGTTCTTTATCACATTGCGTTGGTCCCAAAAAAACGGATTAGATTAGTAGACAATTTTAGTTATTAACAATAATTGTTATTGCGAATTTGACACCAAACACTAAAGATATTATGCATGTAATCGCAAATAAATATTTTTAGAGAACAGTCTTGTCAGTAAATGTATTAAGTTGATCTAAAAATTAAACAAATATAAATAAACAGTAGTATTGATTTTTTAATTAATAATCACTGGTTAATATTGGTAATCAAAAATAGTGCAGTTATCACAAACCTGAAGACTTTAATAAGATTAAAATAGATAAGTCAACAAAAACTATCAATGTTGCGTTGTTTGCGTTTGATCTGATGTTAGTTAGATGTAGAGGATTTCATAGTGTGGCGGTTGTGAACTTGTAAAGATATTGCAGAAGCAATGACTTGCTCATTAAGTCATACCTAACAGACTGCTATCAATTATAATAACAAAATATACCTTGATCCTATCCTCTTCATTGTCAATACTGTTAGCTATCTTTGCTGATGACACGGCAAAGTTTTCCATTCATAAAAATCCGAATACTGCAGCTTCCAACCTCCAACAACCCCTCAATAAAATCAGTACATGGTTAGATAAATGGCGAATAAAAGTTAATCAATCAAAGTCAGCCTGTTAACATTAAAATACTCTAGTACCAGTAAAAACCGACGTAAAATACTTGGAACTGCATCTTGATTAGCGACCCACGTGCAACAAACACGTACAAACAAAGCGCTAACAGTTAATTCTTAAATATCGTAGCATGTATTGTTTCCTTGGTAAGAAGTCTAAAGGTATTAAACAATCTATTGCTCTACAAAACTATGCTGAAACCAATTTGGACATTTGGTATATAACTTTCGGGGTGGCCAAATTGGCAACAGTATCAAAACAAAACACTCCGCATAATAGTTGACTTAAAATCCACCAAGACCTAAACATCCCATTCGTTGCTTATCAAATCTAAAGATTGGCGATGAATTACCACCAGAACTTAGATAGACACCCCAATCCACTAATTCACCAACTTTCCATTTATCATTCGTTAGTAGGACAACTGAAAAAACATGGCCCCGAGACCTCACTAAGGTCTCGTAAGTGATGTTTATAGAAAGTAACATCAATGGATGACTTCTCTTACTGCTTCCACTAGTATAACATTTTTTGAATACTTTTGTTTAAGTAGAATCTACGAACTTAAGCCATGGAAGTTTTCGTAACGCAAGCCTTTATATGACCGAAATAAATGATGTCCAAAACTTGAGCTGTCAAGAATTTGTAACCGAGCGAACGCGTGTTGATTGTGCATGTGCTGTAAAGGGTTTCCCAAAATTTGAATTTGGCGCCATCTGATAGTACAGTGTTGCCAACGGAAAAGAAGATAACAACCTGACAGCTGATAGTTTGGGGTTAATAAAAATGAAGCGCTATACTAAAGAACAACGCATTTTCATTGTTGAGCAATATTTTAAAAATAATAAAAGTTTGTCAGCCACAGTTTGCAATGTTTAGTTTTTAGTTTTTTTTTAGTTTTCAGTACCTAAATTTCAAGATATGGATATGACCAACATGTGGTTTTAACAGGACGGTGCCACATGCCATACAGCCAGAGAAACAATTACTGCATGAGTCATTTCCTAATCGTGTAATTGGCCGTTTTGGCGATTAGAATTGGCCATCCAGATCTTGCGATTTAACGCTATTGAATTTTTTTCTTTAGAGTTTTTTCAATTCAAAGGTCTAGGCCAACAATTCCACCAACACCAGCGCATTGAAGGAGGAAATTCGGAGGTGTATAAATGAAATTCAGCCACATTTTACAAAATTTCAATAAAAAAATTCATACTTGCCAGTAAAGCCGTGGTGCCCATTTATCCGACGTGCTATTCTATACATAACCCCAATCTGTATACTCTATGAAGCAATAAAAAATTAAACTTTCTAATAAGAAATCTGTGTTTTCTATTAGAGTTACATTTTGCGTAAATTATGGGACACCCTTTATATGATAACTTATATGGCGAAAGTGAAACGCGGTTAGCATGGGAAAGTGTAGTCTGCGAAGTTTAACGCGCTCTTCCCATTACTCTAGGATCACTAGTTTCTTGCCTTAGTGATATTGTTTATCGTGATGTTGTTGTGTTGTTTTAGGTCGAAATATCGTTTTGACCGTTACGGCTAGTTTTGATGCACCTGCGATTCATTATTATTCTCATAACGACATATTTTGTGGTGTCTTGCAATTTTCAATTGCTTGAAGGTATCATTCATAATTACTTATGTTTTTAAATAATAAATTCGGATGTGGTCGATACATTTTTAGCCAAAACACTGTACACGACTTTCTGAGTTGGCGTTGTTGAATTGTTGTTTATTTTGGGCTTACTGTTTTTTAAAGTAAATTGAATTAAAAAAAATAGTCTCGTTGTTGTTTTGAATTCTGAATTTTCCGTGGTTCTAATTTTCTCGTGTCAGAATTTGAATTGAATATTTGCTGCCATTATGCATGAAAAACAACTGAAACGTTGCCCTATTCAGACTAGAACGATAGCACGACTTTATTATGTATCACCTTCAACGGTCGAGTTACAAAAAAAAAATGTAACGTTTTTTTTGCAGTGAATTTTTGTTCAATAAATTTCGGTCAAACAGGTCAAATCAAATTAAGTATTCGTTTCATTAAAATTTCCAGTTTCTTTAATTTTGGAACTTGGTGTTCGGCGAAGTTGTACGTGTGTTTTCTGCGATAAGAAAAGGTAAAAACTATCTTTATATTAAAGAAAATTATTTAATTATTTGTAGGTTGACGATTCATTAGTAAATGTCGCATTTTTCTGTTTGGTCTGAGCATACTGTCAAATGCCGTAAGTTTAAAAAAAATCCTTATCAACGCGGGGGTCATTTTATAAATCGATTTAAAACTAATACCTGGAGGCAAAACTAGCCTACGAACTATATTTACGTCCATCATTTTTCTTGCTGACAATATCTATTGGGTGTATCTTCCAACAAAGCAGAAGTTTGCGTAATCCACCAACAACAGAACTGCTGCAAATTATTGACAGCAACAGCTTGTAATATACCTAGACAATATGACGAACCCTATCAGACAATAAGTAACTCGACTCAAAAGTTTAGATGATCAAGTTTTAAGATATCTTTTCTCCGGCGTTTATTCTTCCATAACTATAATGGCATGTATGTTACAAACCGATTTTTAAGACTCAAATCGAGTGAATCGAGGGGGAGTGGGTTAAGGAACAATAGAAATGTATATTAACACTGTTCAACGAATTATGCATAATTTAGTCAAACATTTTTAAAAGACGTCATAATAGTATGCCTTTAGCCTTCCTCATGCACCTAGTGCTAACGCTGGCATAGATTTTTAGTTCAATTAAATTGTGCTCGGCAGGACGTTTTACTTTCTTAAGTACAGAATACTTGAATGTTATTTATGCTGATTTTGGAAATTATAAATCATTAATAACGAGAAGCTGTATCATTCCATATTTACCTTACAACAGGTTCTCAATTATAATTATTTGATTGCTTATCCCTGTGGTAATGTTGGAAAATAAAGAGGATATTATTTCTAAACGTTATGCTTCTTAAACAACCGATCATGACGAGATATACAAAACATGCAATAGAATCTTAACTTCCACAACAAGAAATTCGAGTTACCGAAATAACTTTTGGTTACACAATAACGTCAGTATTCTATTACCTAAAGTTGCCAAGCATTTTAAGTTTAGGTGCTTTACATTTATATGACGGTATTCTTTACTTCCTTTACCAGAAAATAAAGATTTTGCTCTAGCTAGCTTGCTTGTTTACTTCGTTTCTTTTTTAATAATAACACTTGATTATGATACTCTAATTTATTAACTATAACAAAATCATGTTCAATATAAACCTTTAAAAAACAAACGTTCAACGATCTTAAAAATGTTGGTCAACTAAATTTGTATCGCGTGAACACGACTTTAATGCGTTTGCGCACCAATAATGTCAAATATTTAACACGTGCTCGTTCTTATCCGCAATCGGGCCTAATTTTTAGTGAACAAAAGTGATTAATAAACAGGTTGGTTATTAATTGGATTCCGCTAAAATTGTGATTATAATTAAATATTTGTTCTGACCTTGTCTCGTTCTAGGGCTTCCAGACGATTAGCTAATTCTTAATTGGCTTTGTTAAATTGATAATTGCATCCAGCATGCCACTTTCACTGTACCAATGCTCCTTTGTTGGTAAGTTTTTATCTTTAATTTTTTAATTTTAATTAATTTCGATTCTTTAATTTCAGCTTTGTATTATTGTTACATATTCGTCGTATTTAATAATAACTTGGTCGCTTTTACTATTACATTCAATGTTTACATCTTATTGTTGAAACCTGACTTTTTATTCATCGGCTACCGATGTGTTATTCGAAGAATAAATTTTTGTTAATTTTTTGTTATTTTTTTAACGCAAAGCGACGTGGTCTCTACCACTTCAATTATACAACTTTTTTAACAGTTTTTCGTTGGTCCCCATTTATAATCTGTTATCAGCACACACTTAGATGTTTAAAATTTGCGACTATTTTGAGCGCCCTCGGCGTTTCAAATGATCATTAAATGACTTATAATTAGCCTTAAACGACTCAGAAAACTATGCTGATTTTTTTGATATATGACTTATATGTCCGTAACTTTCTAATTTTTCGATAAAATTGAACTCAGGAATCAATTCTTTGAATTATCTAATCCTTTTATTTTATGTTTTGTACAGGCTGCTTTTCTGAATAATTTTTAAATTTCAGATGATTTTCATTCTTTTTGGTTGATGTCTTCACTAACGTTGTAGATGAATTTCTTTTTCAGTTAACAAGTTGGCGTGTGAAGGTGTCGAATTTCTGAGAATTCCGTTTGGAGATCTGGACAAAATTAGTAAGTAATTGTTGGATTAACCCAAGAAAGAACTACCAATAAGAATGAGTAGATACGTTTGCAACACTTTGTAAGCCGTAAGTATTTTTTTTGTGACTTCTTTCTCTGACCGCCATTTTCTCAACCTCCGACTGGGGTATGATTGATTGTTAATGAAACCTAAATCAGCATAACAGGCCATATAATATGGTTGTTTACCAATAAAGCTACCCATTTTTCTGAAAATCAATCACTAAAGATTAGTCCCTACGTCTGCTGTTACATCTGTCGTCAGGGGTCCCCACGACGACAACCCGGTGATCTCCTGCGCACCTGTTAGGGTTGATTTGGTTATTTATATCTAAACGTCGATGGTTCCTGGTTACTACAAGCTACTTGTATCCCTTCACCGCTTCATCCTTAGGAAAATAACGAACCTGCCGAAGTTGCTGCTGTATGATTGTAAACTGAACAAAAACAGATAAGTGAAAAGCAATTGCATGTGTTCTTCCATTAATTCATATGCTCTCGCTTTTGTATCTGTGGTTCAACGTAGATTTACCTACCTAACTAAATGCGCTTTACTACTCAATCGTTGTAATTTTAAAAAAATTTTTGGAAAATTAGTTTTAATTGTGTGCACTTTCTTCTATTAGGATAAATTTGACGTCTAGAACCCCGTGCTTCACGGATTTATTTGATATTTAACTTCAACATAAATAAATCAAAAATCCATTATCTTTTTATAATTATCAGTACATTGTATTAGGTGACACCCTCATAAATTATCACCGCAGGGTGAAAGCCTTCGATCTAATTATTAGTAAGTAAACCGAAGACCACTCGACGACTAATATAGCTGCCGCCCGGTTTTTGACACTGCTCTCTAATTTATAATTTGTTTACAAATAAGCCATAACAAACTTTTGTAGCTTCCCAACGTTTCGGCTTTTTGTGGAATTAGTTGCAGATCTTAGAGTATCAGCTTTCTTTTTTTTTAGTGCTTTTCTAATTGCTTAGTGTACGATACATGCTGTAACCTTCAGACTAGTGTTTGTTGCTTTGTTTGCTACAAAAGAATTAAGCGTCAAATTTTTGTGGTTATTTTTGTAGTATTATTTTTTTGACATGGCGATTTGGAAATTCGACATCAATCGGTTAATAAAGAAGGAGCTTTTGTTTCAATTATCATCGAGTTGTTTTGATCCTGAAGTGTATGTTGCTTCCTTGCGCAGATCTGTTCGTAGTGCTTTGCAACTTGAAGCAAATAAATCTTTACCTTTGCTTCGGTTAAGTCCTAATTTTCGGACGATCAACCTGTTATCGAATTAGCTATTAAAAAACTTCAAGCTACGCTAACTACTTTTGATGGAGAAGTTGCTTCTAATGCATTTAAAACCTGTCAGTTTACTCTATACTCACTATTTCGATGTCATGATTAAGAAATAAAAACCTAAAGGTTTGAGCACGGTGTTAAAGGATGATCCTCCTTTTCCTTCTTCATCGGACTGAGATAATGGACTTGATGCTTCTGGTTCTATGGCCGCTACTCCATCGATTTTATTTACAACATAATTAATTGCGCTTTCTCTGTCGAGACTATTCCACCTTTTTAACGTAATTGAAATACTCTAACCGACCCGACTCCCAATATCTGAGCTATTGCCAAGTTTTCCACTTCAAATGTGATACCGAAACAATAATGTCTGCGTCTTAATTATTACTAACAAGAATAAATCTGTAAATTTTGAACATGTCATGATTTGATTGTTATTTACATGATGTCGTTAGGTGTTAGTTTACTGAAAATAAAAAAAATCATATGAGAACAAAAAAAACCTTTACAACTTTAAATTGATTTCATTTTAAATATTCGCGTTTTTATTAATATGTATTTTGTAAACTGATCCTGCATGTATTAGTCTAAATTAAAACAAATTAATTAACTTTTCCTGTTCGTTGAACAGATTGTAGTTCAAATTTTACGCAAATTCCAATAATTGTATTAATAATTACAATCCAGATTTTATTGTTAATTGTTCAGTTTGAAACGAAAATATTTACATATTTGAGTTTTTGAATTTATGTAAATAAATTATTTTAGTTAATTACTAGACATTGTTTACGTTTAATCTCATTATTTATTTGTTTGTCGAATATCTAAATTTTTTCGCGATAAAAAGTAGTCTATTTTTTTTATTAAAATGACGTACGCACCTTTTCATTATATTTCTGAACATATAAATCACTACGGGGTTCACAAAAGAATTCGCATCCCCTGTTGTCCGAAAGTTGCAATTTAAATTCATAAAAACTGTTTATGTATGTAGTTATTAAAAAGTTTTTTGGTATACGACAGCGTAGATTAAATTATAACATACGCTTACGGCATTCAACGTTTAAAACTAAACCACATTTTTAACAGCAACATTTGAAAATGTTAATAACAGCTTTAGAGTTCGCAACGTTTACAAAAAAAGAACGCAAAATGCAATTACCACCATGTGGAAAATGCTTTTTAGATAAATGATTAAATTTAATTTTATATAAATCTGCATTTTGACTTTAATTTTGAGTAGAAGTGCGGAAAAGAAAAGACTAATTTAATAAAGACGCAATTTTAAGTTGTATGCAATGCCCGTGTACAGCACGAACAAAGACAGCGGCGTCTTCTAGGACGCAGAATTGAATCAGTGGTTTTTTGATTAAAAACTTTCTCCAACTTTAGAACTTCATTGCATAGACCGTTTTAATTGCATCACACCAGGATTAATTTATTATGCCTTTCTTAAAGACTCAACTTGTACTACATAAATTTTTTTTCGTTACTTCGCACAATTTTCTAAATTTCAACTTATAATTTTGTTTTGTCTACTAAGCGAAACTTTAAAATTGATAAAAAAGAATGTGTTTTCCTGTTAGTCTTATAACAGGATAGAACTTGTAACAGTATCTATCTATCTACATAATTTTTAAAATAAAATGTGTGTCTAATGACATCTCGTGTAATCAGGGACACGTATGAATAATTTATAAAATCGAACCATATAAAATATTATAATATTACGACTTGGATGCCCACATTCTTGTGTGTTAACGTTAAAGACCGAAATTTAGAAAATTTACTCAAAGAGTTAAAAAAAAATGCGGGCATGGGACTTCAGAAACAGGGTTTTAATTATCTTTTACTTGTGTGAAGGCCAAATTTATCTTCTTTATATACGACCCCTCTTAGTCAAAGTCTTCGTTCTTTGTTCTTGATTTTACGTTGGAAACCACAAACCTAGCAGATGACAATAAAATGTAGCCCAATGCCGACAGGAGTGAAAAAGTAATTTGCCCTCCAGTGGCCATTCAGAGATCGTGACGAACATGTACTATGTTAAAACTGTGACTGTCCTTTTTCGTTATTGATAGGAATTCAATTCTTAGCGTCAAAAAATTGACTTTCGATAGAATATCTGCCTGTAGCTTAGGCAATTAAAGTTGGGTCCGTGCATTCCTATAACAAGCACTTCAAAGACGAACGTTTATAGGGAGTTTGTAACTCTACTGTTTCCAACCCTGAAAGTTAGTATCGTTTTCCTGACAGAAATTTTAAAAGCACGTTTAAATTCCCGAAATCTGAGACTTGAGAAATCTGGGTTTAATAATTACCTACTACTTGGATTAAAAAAACCAGTTCTATACGGGCGAAAGTTGGTTAAAACAAACCTTATGGAAATTTGACAACAATAGAACTACCTAAGGGTCAGCGGTTCTCAATATTTTTTAGTATTTTATTTGTTACAAACAAAATTAAGTAAAGGATAATACAAAAAATACACAATAAGATTTCAAAGCATACTTTTAATATGTAATTAGGAACAAATATAATTAATTATTGCTCACAAATAATGAAGAAATTCTGTAAATGATGTTAATAGGCTACGAAGAATTTAGGAAATCCATTATAATCCAATTAGTGGAATAATGAAAGGAAAGTTTTTCCAAATATATATTGCAATATAATCACTGCGCCAGCTTATTTTCAAATGGAACCCGTGCGCAATGGATGCTACTGAAGCTAAACGTAAAATTTTGTTGAATGTCCAAAATTTCACACGAGTTCGTCTTTTTAGACGAAACATGGATTTTTAGTAGAAGTGCAAGTAAACGTAGTTGGCAAGATGACAGTGTTAAAAGTTTAAAGCAACCTACTAAAGCTTCCGATGGTAAACGTTATATTATTGTTCATGCTGGTGGCCGAAATGGTTTTATAGAAAGGGGCAGTTTAATATTTTCTAGTACCAAGAAATCCGCAGATTACCACGATAATATGAATTCGGTATTGTTTGAGAAGTGGTTTGAGGAATGCATCCTACAAAATCTTAAACAGCCGTCAATCATTGTTCTTGATAACGCATCCTACCACACACGCAAAAGTGAAAAGCGTCCGACAGCTTCTTCAACCAAAGACGATATTAGAGCGTGGTTAAAAAGTAAAACATACAATTTGATACTATGATGTTCAAGGTTGAGTTGTTACAATTAGTGCACGAAAACCATCGAGGTTCCGTAAATAAATATGTTGTCGATGAAATGACATTAAAGTACGGCCACGAAGTTCTGCGTCTGCCGCCATATCATTGCCATTTCAAACCCATTGAATTGATGTGGGGAATTGCGAAGAAGTTTTACGACGACCATATAGCCGCTACTTCAGGAAAAGAAGAAGACGTGCTTAAAACTTGGAACGACGCATTAACTAAAATAACTCCAGACGTGTGGAATCGCTGTGTAACTCACACAGAAGAAATAATCAAAGACACCTACAAGCGTGAACAAATTATAGACGATGTGCGACCTTTCATTTATACTGTAAATACGGATAGTAACTTAGAAGACGATCACTTTACTTTTAGTAATAGTGACAACGATCTTTAAATAGTATCCAAGTGTAGCTATAATTAATTATATTTGTTCCTAATTACATATTAAAAGTATGCTTTGAAATCTTATTGTGTATTTTTGTATTATCCTTTACTTACGGTAAAATTTATCTATTTATTGATGCATGCATTATGACTTTTAATAAATCAAATTTTGTTTGTAACAAATAAAATACTAAAAATATTGAGAACCGCTGACCCTTAGGTAGTTGAAACTTATTGTTCTATTGTTGTCAAATTTCCATAAGGTTTGTTTTAACCAACTTTCGACCGTATAGAACTGGTTTCTACTTTGCATTTCAGTTGCATATTGAATACAACTATCGGTCGCCTTCTAAGTGGATTTCATTTTACGACTTAATCTCTTATGTTACATTTTTCAGCAAATAAACTATAGACAACATCATCTCCGATTGTATGTTCCAACACACCGCCCGATTAACTTTTCCAGGTTAATAACCCGTACCTGTAAATACAAGAGTATTATCAACCGCTCCAGACATTAGTTGAATTGAAATTCAACTCATCGGATTTACTTGACACCTGCGTTATTATTAAATTCATTAATAATAGCACGTTATGTTTTAGCTGATTAACCAGGTTTGTTACAGCCAGAGAACTTTTCGGAAGTGGATCGACTGCCGTTTAAATTCGCAGCCGTTAGATGTGGCTGTAATCCCAACCCCGTTAGAGACCGTATTTAGTTTCTGTTAGAAGTCATTCCTTAGTTCCTATTAAAAGCCGTTCCTTAGTTTTCCGCATTATTTTCCGTTGACCTTTGACCACTTGCCGACCGAAGAGTACTTTATTTTCGTTTAGGAAGAACCGTTGTTTTTAGGTTGATTTTTATTGCATACCGTTTTCCTGGTTAATTTCTACGTTGACAAAGTAATGGTATTTATTTTGTATAATTGGAATTGTGATTATCAATGTTAAAACCGCCGTTGGTGAATTAATTGTGTTTGTTTAACATTTTGAATGGTTGATTAAAATACTCACGCTCTGCGTTACCGTACCGATACCTTCGCTGGGCAGAACCCGAGTAACGTTTACATGACGCCGCCGAGCAGGGGCGTGCTAACGTTCTCCGTGATACACACAAGATAGTTTACATAGCATGACCGAGCAGGGACCTGACAGAAACTCGATAGTTTACGTGGTGCCCGAGCATAGAGACGTGACGTAAGGCTCGAAAAGTTTAACCGTATTCCGTATCCTGTTTAATCTTCGCATTGAGAAGAAGATTAATAATTTTTCTGTATTTTGTTTTGTTTCTGATAGAAAAGTTTCAAAATGGATTCTGAAGAAGAAAACGCAGCAGCAACCGCAACCAGTTGGATTTACCATTTAAGTAAAGAAGAGCTAGCACTCAAACTACGTGAAAATAAATTAGAAACTAGAGGAAATCTAGAAGAGTTGCGTAAACGATTCGCTCAGAAAGAACTGACCAACAAGCCGCCTACAAAGCCGAAAAACGAAAATCCCGATTAATTGTCACTGAAACGCCGCCGACAACCGTACAAAGTCAAGCCGCTACTACAATGCACACCCAGGCATTTGAACCGATGACCGTGTGTAACCAGGTACGCAAGTGGAACGTCCGGTTCGATAGCAAAACCGACTTCACTTCATTTCTGGAACGAATCGAAGAGCTGAGAGAATGCTATGAGATCCCTGCCGATAAATTACTTTGTGCCTTGCCTGATTATTAAAGGACAATGTGTTGTTGTGGTATAGAAATAGTAAATACCAATGGGCAACATGGGAAGAATTTTTAGAAGCGTTCCAACGACACTTCTTAGGAGCACGTTATAACTACCGCATGGATGAAGAAATAAGGTCTAGAGTGCAAGGACTACATGAGGAAGCTGAAGCATACGCTACTGCATTATTGACGATAATGAGACGTCGAGGAGGAATGTCCAGAGTAACACAACTAGAAAGAATGTACGAAAATCTGCGTAATGAGTACAAATTGTATATACGCCAAAATGATTTCGATATCGTGACCCTGCTCATTGAAATGGGAACCGAGTACGAACAAATTAAACCGCCCGTAGAGAAAACTCGTAGTCCAAAGCCTGCAGTACCTTCAGCGAGATAAGAAACCGTTCTATGCCTGAACCACCAAGGAATCCGAATCCCCCAGCCAGAAAAATACCGAACCCTGTTGCACAGCCGGTTATTACTAGACCAACCCCAGAGTATAACCGCAACCAAGTGTGTTAGAATTGTGGCCAACCAGGACATCGACAAAGTCACTGTCGAGGTAAATTTAACCTTTTCTGTTCCAGGTGTGGTAAGAAAGGCGTGTATTCACGTGATTGCTTTTGCAAGCAGTCGGAAAACTAAAGAGGCCGCTGTCAGATTTAGCACCGCTGTACGCAACAGGGGCGTTCAAAAGAAGCGCAAATATACCCCTGAACCAGTTAACAGTTCCGAATGGAATAGTTAGTTAAATGTAGTAAACACATTCTACAGACCACAAATAGAAAACCGGAAGTAAGAACCAACTCTGATCCCAGAATGTTTGCCCGCATCACGATTAATAACACGCAGTATAAAGCTCTTATTGATACAGGTTTTACAAAAAGTTACATAGGTCAGAGTATCTATACACAGTTCTTGTCCTCTTGCGGAAGAGAAAAACAAGAACAGAACTTTTGCCGGGTCACGGTGCGAACACGAGCTTTGCCGTAGGTGACAAATTAATTCTAAAGACTCCTGGTGGAGGATTAGAAACCGCTTGCCGTCTAAATAAAAATAGCTCCGATATTCATCTGAAATCACCGCTAACCTGTGCGTAACCTGTTTCCGCATACCTGTAATTTATCCGTTTTCAGTATCCGTATTAACAACACCCCTTACCTGGTGTTACGTGCAGAATACGAATTCTAGCCAAGCTAACTGTCTCTGGACACGAGTCCGACTAGTCGGTAAATGCTTCAATGCACCACGTCCGATCCTATCCTACTCCCAGTTTGTGATAGCTTCGAACCCGTAAATTACCCTGTGTGCAACGAATACAGAATCGTCCCCCGTGATCCTTGTTTTCCGTAATCTTAATTGCTAAAGGATATTTCACGGTAGATACAGTTGAGCGTTAGATAAAGCTGGAAACGTTTCTAGTGCTTTCATCTTCATAAAGTCTCAGACGCGCCGTCCTCGAGACATAGCTACATATCTGTCCTGAACTATTCCCGTGGATAGATAACATTATCTCCAAATTGTATTTTCAAGCACACTGCCCGATTAACTTTTCTAGGTTAATAACCCGTGCTTGTAAATAAAAGAGTCTTATCAACAGCTCCAGTTATTAGTTGAATTGAAATTCAACTCACCGGAATTTAATTGACACCTGCGTACAATTAAATTCATTCATAATAACACGTTAAGTTGCAGCCGATTAACCAGGTTTGTTACAGCCAGAGAACTTATCGGAAGTGGATCGACTGCCATTTAAATTCGCAGCCGTTGGATGTGGCTGTAATCCCGACCCCGTTAGAGACCGTATTTAGTTCCTGTTAGAAGCCGCTCCTTAGTTTTCCGCATTATTTTCCGTTTACCTTTGACCGCTTGCCGACCGAAGAGTACTTTATTTTCGTTTACGAAGAACCGTTGTTTTTAGGTTGATTTTTATTGCATACCATTTACTGTTTAATTTCTACGTTGACAAAGTAATGGTAATTTTGTAGAATTGGAATTGTGATTGTCAATGTTAAAGCCGCCTTAGTGAATTAATTGTGTTTGTTTAACATTTTGAATGGTTGATTAAAATACTCACACAAGTTATATTCGTAAAACGTTTATTGTAAACAATTGTTGTATATTATTGGCATCTAATTTTCTTAGCGTGCACAATATATGTTGTTTGAAAGATTTGTGCGTTAACTTCATTTACAGCAACCAGAACCCGTTAGTCCGCAGAGCATTGAACACAGAGATACCTCCGCTGAGCAGAAGCCGAGTAACGTTTACATGACGCCGCCGAGCAGGGGCGTGCTAACGTTCTCCGTGATACATACAAGATAGTTTACATAGCGTGACCGAGTAGGGACCTGACAGAAACTTGATAGTTTACAGGCTAACGGATACACCATCAAAAAAATCAAAAAATCAATAATGTCCAAAATATGATGAATCCCGGAATCCAAAAGACGACTATCTACCGCCCACGAATATTTACTATACATATCCATATTAAGTCACAGACCGCATAGGAAGTATTCTAAAAAGTCACGACATCAAAACTATCATCAGACCAATCAAAACGATTCAGCAGACTATCAGATCAGCAGCCGGAATTTTCCGTATATCTTGTTCTTGTAGCATAGTAGAAACGACCAAGAGATCGATCGATGGGAACGCGGCTCAAAAAACATTGAACAAATTGCCGTCTGGGACACGCGGTAAAGTCAGCGGTAGCTGAACATGAGTTTAACAATTGGAATTACAAGACAATCTTCGAGAGCTCTAAGTTGCTATCAAAGATTAACGGTTATCACCACAGGTTAATTAGATAAGACGTCAAAGTCCACAATCATCCAGAAAACTTTAAAAAAAAAGAAGAAACTCTAAGCTGAACCAGATATGGAATTCAATCCTCAAAAATATCCAAACACCCCCCAAACTCCACCACCTTAAAACCAGTATAAATACAAGTTGTAAAATCGAAGTCACCCAATACAGGAAATAGGCGGTTCTCTAAAGAAGCTGACCACTCGTGTTAACCAAACGCATATTTTGGTTTTTGCCGGTCGGTTATATTACCGTTACAAAGTCCCGTTAAAGGCGGCATTTTTTTTCTTAAAAAGTGCAAGAGAAAGTTTTTGGCTTCTTAGTTCTAACTTATACAGTGTGAAAAGTGACAGTTTCGCTGCATATTTTAGTTCTGTGTAAAATTTGTACATGTAATTAGTAATTTATTTTGTTCGTAACTTGTTTTTCAAATTATTGCGACCTCGTGCGCTATCGGGGTGGGAAGCCTTTTAATGTAGCATTCGCATTCCTTCTTTGATTACGCAATTTCAATAAACAAATTGATGACCAAATAGTCGTATTGCATTTTTTGCAGTAATAATTGGTATAATATTCGTGTTACTGGACATTTCAATCTGTTCCATTTTATGGGTATTTGTCGTTCGTTTACACCTTATAAATATTTTCACCACCTGTGTCTTGTTTTGCAAAAACCGTTTTCTTGTTGGTGCTTTCTTTTGTTTGGTTTCAATACAATTACGAGAAAGAAAGATGCTTGTTTTTAATCTTTTAATTTAAGATACATTTTAAAGCGCGCTGTATATTAAAATATTATTCAAAGTAATACAATACCAATGTGTGAAAGGCCCTTTTTGTACAATTAATATTTTCTGTACCGTAAGAGACGAAGGTCAGGGATGACTCATAGTCACGTTCATTTTGGTCTATTTTATTGAGCATATGTAATGTTGGCAAAACTAAATATTGATTAAATGGACTGGAATATGACCATTTTAATATTGACGCGATCTCAAAAATCCAACTGTATAGGCAGGTAGGAGCGTAGCGACTGGTAAAACTCCCCAGTTATCCGCGGTGTTATACACTGTTAATTAACCTTCGTTAGTTTTGATTGCAAATGAAAAAAATAAGTTAAGAATTTTGGAAAATTAATTTAAAATTTTTTAAATTTAAATTTTTTGAACAACAGCATTGATTCTTCCTTATCATAAAAATCAGCAAAATTTCATTAATGTAGATGTTAAGAGACATTGGTTCAAGTTTCGTTAATTCAATTTTCATCTATTCAAAGTAACATTATTATTATTTAAGTAAAAACATTAAACGGTGAAGGGGTAATTTATTAATTAAAAGAAACCATGACCCGATGTTGTATGTATGGTATTTGAATTTAATTTCTAAGTTAGGTAAATTGTTAGTGCTTTATTTTGATATTTTATTATCGTCATTATAATTGGATTAAGTTTGAAAATTTAACAAATGCTTTTTTGTCAATTATTCAAAGTTTGCTTGTTATCTTAAGTTTTTCTCTGGTTTAGCAGTTTGTTTTATTATTCTCTTGAAGATAGTGAATTAAATATATAGTTTTATAATTTATGATTTCCGTTTGTATTGAGCTTTAATGAAAGCGCTGACTAATCCCTTTTCTTTCAAATTTTCACAACTTTTAACAATATTTCTTAGTGTCATTCTTTAACTATTCCGCTCCGACTAATTAATGGGTTCAGAAATGTATTCCAAGGAGTGTGTAAAGTGCTTTTAAATAAATTAAATTAAATATGAACATTTCTAAGCACAAAAAATAAAGTACGAAACTATTTAACCTAGTTATTGTGTAGCATAAATTTACCTAGAACTTTAATAAAACAAAAGCCGAAGTGTTATTATTTAAGTTTCACGACAAACGTCGATTATACGTCTAGACACTTTAATTAAACGCGAACAACGTTTGGTCATTTAAAAACATATCCGATACGTTTGTAGAAGAAATCTCATAATATTAAATATTTATGAGTGTAGCTAAAACGCAAAAATAATACAGAATGAAAACGTTTGCAATAATATATGCTATGATTTTCTAAACACAATAATAAATAGAATATAAATGTGGGTCATCAAAACAAAATTATGTATGATTTCAGATAAACAATAACTTAAAAATAATATATTAAGTTTCACAAAGAAATAAAAAGTTTCATAATATAAAAGTCAATTTTCTAAATGTATTTCAAATAAATATTAGTAATGTACGAAGTGTTTACCATATTTTTATAGTAAAAAAATAATGGTCACTAAAATATACTGTTTTCCAAAGTACTAAACAACTAAATAAAATTTGGCTTAGAATAAATTACTCCCTTATTAAAATAATTCGATAATACTTCTAGTACTTGAGTGACTAAGTAGTTCGTTAAAATATTTTAGTATCACGGCCAACATAAATGAAGATAAATCCAAAACATCAGATGTATGCCTGTTTACAAATGCAAGCTTAAATAGATTAGAATTATTGTATTGGTTGAACTGATATAGCCAACATTACAATCGACACAACATATTCTGTAATGACGTCACGATTGCACCGAATTTTAATAAAAAAATATCTCTAAAACCTTACAGCTAAACATCGTAAACATACAAACATTTTCGGCTTAGAATTTTTGAAAGCTTTTGTTTCATTCTAATATTTTTATTAAATTCTAAGATTTAATTTTGAAGCATCGTTCGTGTGCGTTGTCTTCTAAAATTTCCACGAAAATCAGCGGCGACAGGCATAATTATCAACAAAATTTTTGGCGATTTTATAAATATAGACAACGAAAAATTTTAGGAGGATTCTAAAGTAATCAGCGTCCTACTTACGTAGATAATAAAAAAAATGTAAACGATAAAATAATTTGAAGTGGCACGTAATAGCAATTATTTGCACAAAATAATCCTATTACTGTCAATTATGTTTTAAAATTAGCAACATCGTTAAAAATTACAAAATAAAAGGAAATTCCCACGTCAAAAAAAAACAATGAATGCTGCTTCACTAGCTAGCAAAGTTTCACTAACTTCGTATTAAAAAATTAAATAATTAAAGTGTAATGTAATAATTACCTCATCATTTCAAAACAAAGCTGTTTCAATTTTAAGAAAAATGTATTAAAAATTGTAATCACAAAAATTAAGATGTAGGCTAATGTCGTTGACATTATTAAATTTAGTTAGTGCCATTTGCTAAAGTTAGGGTTTTAATTTTAACAAATACAAGATAATTGATTTAAAAGGTGTATGCATGTTGGGTCATGCGCTCATGTGCTAATTGTCTGAATAATTATTAGAAATCAAATGTTAATTTTTCTCATTTATTTGTTTATTTGTCTGTTCGTCTCCATGTGCGAAAAACGAAGTTATAGAAACAATCAAAACTAGTAGTGAATGGTAATTGTCACTTAATAGATTCCTATAGCATAGACACTTCAAAAGAATAGTCACACTAATTCTTTTTTTATCAACCCGAAGATAAATTTTTACTACTTTTTATAAAGCAATTTAATAGCAATAGCATTTTTGCAGAAAATTCATTGCAATAATTAAAGAGAAATAACATATGCATTCTAAAGCAAATCATAAACAAAGAGATGGAAGGGAAGAGAGAGAAAGTATATAGTTTATTCCTTGATATGAAAACGGCATTTGACAAAGTGAAAAGTAAAAATTGATAGAAAAGTAAGTACCAGTTTTTAATAAAAAAAAGGACGTGGACACTCTGAAGCAAGAGTTGTATTCTGACAAAGACAGAAAGTGAGATGATAGAGATAATAAAAGAAGGAGGGTTTAAGAGTAAATTTGAAAAAACAAAGGTGAAGGTTTTTCAAAAAAGAAAAGGGGGAATAAAAAGATAAACTAGTGGTAGAAGAAGGAAGAGATAAAAAGTGTAAATGAGGTGACATATTTGCGATATAAGCTAAGGTATGACAATAGTAACAAAGTGCATATTAGGGATTTAGTAAAAAAAGGAGATAGGTTAGGACAGGTACGGAGTTTAGGAAAAATGGTGATGGAGGAAAGATAAATGTTTGATGAATTGGTAAAAAATTCTTAATACCACACGTCAAATACAACAAAAATCTTCTAATCCATGACAAAGCAGTATAGAAGATATTGAATTTTTTGCAACTCACCCTTAAAGTCATTCATTTTCTTTTACTCCAAACTTGTGCTTGTGAACAATATTTTTTTTAAGTCTATACAGAAACTTGATGATGATGGAAGGGAAACATGTAGGTGAGTGGGCTAACCACAATCACAATTTATTCACTCAATAAAAATCTGCCTTGTAACCTATGACTTCTGTTAGATCGCCATATCAGTTTGTCCTTGACGACGTAAAATTTTAATAATACTCTCAAAGTCTCTGAATAATACACCATCAGAAGTTTTGTTCTTGTAATAACTATTTTCCACATATAACAATAGTGACGCTACCCTTCATTTGTTTATGTCCTTCCAGAGTTTTCTCATTGTTGAGGATATGTAGAACTCTTCTTCCAGAAGAATTCGCCTTAATTTAAAAATCCGTTTTTATTTGAAATTCTTTTACAAGTTTCTCAACAGCAACCTTGTCTAAACTCATCCTCTTGCCATGCCAAACAAATTCAGCTTTTTTTAATCTGGATAATAGTCTTGTTTTTTTGCAATTTTCGAACATGAACAAAAACGTCTTCCCCTTTCCTTGCTCTGATGAAGCCCCTCACGATACTGGCCAAAACGTTGACAACTACGGTTACTATGTGACATGCTCCAATTCGAATGTTTTTGCATTGCATTGAAGATTATAATTACGTGAAAATTTAACAATTGATTATTATATGGTGCAGTAAATGCAAAAAAATGCGTAAAAGAGAAGATTAATGGATCCTTTCTTCAGTTAATTGAAGTACATGGAATTAATTCCAGATAATTAATATCCGAATTACAGGAAACTAGAATGAATTATTATAGTTACAGAGAAATATCGGTAGATACAAGGCAAAAGGTGAAAAACTTGGCTAGATTTTAAATTGAAAATTTAAATTATAGCAGGCCATGGAATGAAAAATTATAAATATAGCCGTAAACCGACGTCTAGATCTTCCGTTTGTCGATGTTAAAAGAACGACGCAAAATTATAGAAAATTAGAAAGAGACGGTAGAGGTGACGTCACAAATAACGTCAACGATAACTGAAAAACTTTGAAGTGAGGCGAAAAATTTTAAATGCAAGTTCCGAAATAAAATTATAAACGATAATAGAAGTAACAAATGCACCGAATAAGGTTGAACATTCAAGTAATTGAACAAAAAGTCAATTTTAATACGTACCCGAGTTGGTGTTCGTTCGAACTAAGTAAAATTTAAGTGCATGTGCCACGAACATTTAATAAAAGGCCGAGAGGTGAGAAAGAAGTCCTCAACGACCAGCAGCAGTGCAGATTCAACCGAAGTATGTGGTTAATGACGAGGTAACCTGGGACACACCGCGCACAAAAAACACTTGTTGGACTATCGAAAGACGTCGAGTCATACGAAAACACGTGTTCGCGGAATTTGAAGCGCAATTGCACGATTTCAATTTATGTTTTTTAATTTAATTTGTATGTTTGTGTGTGAGTAAATAAAAAAAATCGCTGTTGTTTACGGTTTAGTTTTATTTCTTGGTAACATCGTAAGATCTAGTCGATGTGTAGTGCTAACAGAGATAAATTATTATTATTATTATTCCTAAAAAAAAATTTGCAGAGAATTATTATTTGAAAATTTTAAAAGTTAAACTACCATCATACTACGTTTACTCGGTGAAATTAAAACCCTGAGATATTGAGTTAAGTTTAATTTGAATGTTGGTGGTTAAAAGTAAACTAAAAAATTATAAAAAAACTAATTTTCTTAATCGCACACCCCAAAAACATCTTAATATATTAGAAATCCGTAATTATTGTATTCTAATGAAAGCCGGTAACAAAGTGTTTACAGTAGATATACGAGGTCTGGCTATTAAATAACGAGGCTGGTTACGAAAAAGATTTTATTATAAAATTATTCTACATTCGAATGCTCCCTTCAATATACTCCCCTCCCTTTGCCACACACCTTTCCAAACGTTTTTTCCATTGATCAAAGCAGTGCTGGAAGTCTTCTTTGGTGAGGGCTTTTAGGAGCTCTGCCGTTTTTTGCTTTAGCGCTTCCATCGACTCAAATCGGGTCCCTTTCAAAGCAGATTTTATCTTCGGAATCAAAAAAAAAGTCGCACGGTGCCAAATCTGGCGAGCACGGCGCGTGTTCGAGCACTGGAGTGCGCTTACCGGTCAAATACTGCTTCACAGATAACGTGTTATGGGCAGGTGCGTTGTCCTGTTGCAAAATCCACGAGTTGTTCTTCCACAACTCGGGCCGTTTCTTTATCGGCGTTTACAGCCTCGGCAATCATCCGGATGCTCATTCGACGATCTGCACGCATAATTTGGTTGATTTTGGTCATTGTTTCCGGGGTTGAAACAGTAACAGAGCGACCTGGGCGCTGGTCATCTTTAGTGCCCTCTCGGCCCTCACTGAAGCGCTTACACCACTCAAAAACAAGTGCACGAGATAGAGAATTGTCCCCATAGGCCTCTTTGCAACAATTTATACCACACATCAATTTAACGAAATTTGAGATTGATACGTTGCTCCTGTTTTTCGTCACACATGGTTTTCGGCACGAGAAAAACACGTTTATTTCAAACCGCTACTGCACAAATACTATAAAGTGACGTAAACGTGTTTTGGTACGTGGATAGAGAAGATATCTACATACCCAACACACTACTCGTTTTTCTCCCATCCGTCTAAGACGTCGTCTAGGCGGACAGTCTCGTTATTTAATAGCCAGACCTATATATCACATCTCATAATTTTTAAGTTTGGTTTATTTAAAGCAAGTTAGAATATAAATTAAAAAAGGGTTTACTTTTAATCGAATAAAATTGTTTTCATCTTTTTGTAATTTGCCTTTCAATGAACTTTATACGTTTAGATTATTTTATAGAGGTTATTGTAAGTATTGAAAAAATTACAGTTGAGTAAACAACAATAGAATAACACCTATAAGTTTCATAAAAAACGGCCAAGTGGTTTTGTTGATATCGTGTTTACATACGGACTGACAACCGCCCAGCCAGCGTCTAGACATAATTTTTTTGTTTCGTTATAGAAAAAAAGGGTTCAGACTCCCGATCTTCTTTATAAGATATGGAGTAATGAAGTTGCAAAAAAAATGTTGCTACAAATTAATTAAATAGTTTTTGTTCTTTAACTAACTCGAAAAAAAATTTTGCAACTCCATTGAAAACGGCTTGCGATTAATTAAATTTTCCTCTCCGCATTTTTCTTTAAAACAAGCAAAATCGAAATAAAATTAAAAGCGATTTCAGTCTGATCCTTAAAAAGACTTTTGTGCAGAAAAACGGCATTTCTAAAACAGCACAATTTAACTGATTCAGCTGTAACAGTCCAGAGAAGTTGATTTCCATGAATGAGGTTCACAAATAGCAAGAATATATCGAGTGACACAGTTTGTATCTGCGAGTTCGCATCCTTGCTGACGTGCTTGGAATAATAACGATCATTTTCTCGCACACCTACTTTCATTTTCATAAATATCCCTTTTAAATTGCTTATCGACTGGAATCAGTGCTGGAACGTGCGAACTTCATATTCCCAACACTATTATTGTTATTATAATCGCGCTAGTTATAAATTACAACAAAAGCTCTAAATTATTTTACGAAATGTGTTCCTAGAAATGTTCTTGTGAAATTAATGCTAGGGTTACAAAGAAAGCACTTTTGATGTAATGTAGCATAAAAACTTTACGAACGTGCTTATTGTTAACTCGAAAATTGTGTTCTATACTATATCATTGTACTTACTCCGTCATCTATTATTATGACCAAAAAAAGGCTGTTGTGGAACCTGTCGAAATTACAGACAAATACTTTCTCCGTTCGAGAAAAATATATAGAACTATTTTGTTTTACTCATAAGTAATGGGTAGATTTTTAATAAGCATAACACAAACAATTTATTGAAATCTATTCCATACACAATTGAATATATAATTTGGGTTTGGAATTGCAAAAAATGTACCGTTAATTTGAATATAGTGCAAAAACTAACACATGCTTAAATAAATACAGTGCGAGTTTCTAACTTGGAATAAATTCAGTAAAGAAAAGACAGTTTTTTTTCGGAAATATGCTCAGACACGTCGATTAGTATTTTAAATTGTGCTTTTTTTCATGTAGAAAAATTTTATACAGTGTGTCCCAAATTTGAGATATGACGTCACCGACTTTTTTTTTTAATGGTAGCCCTAATTTTTTTTATGGCTATTCTTAAAGTGTACATCGAGTTACACATGCGTACCTAATTTCAAGTTTTTATTCCTTGTCATTTAAAAGATATTTAACAAAAACATTAACTAATTCGAAAAATGAAGAAATCTGATTCAACTCAATAATTATACTTCAATAAATGCTCAAAATGTTGTCCATGTACTAACTGACAATACCCTAAACGGAAATGAAACTCGTTTTGAACATTTCTAATTACTTCAGCGGAAATTAGCCTACACTCCTGTCTTATTCGTTCTTTCAACTCCTCAATATTTTCCGGTTTGGTCCTAAAAACTTTGCCTTTCAAGTACCCCCATAAGAAATAGTCCATAAGTGTTAAATCAGGAGACCTGGGTGGCCATTCAAAGGGCCCTCTTCTACCAATCCATCTGCCTGGAAATGCATCATCCAGATACTCACGGACAGCTCTAGCAAAATGAGGAGGCGCCCCGTCTTGCTGAAACCAGATGTTTCTATTCGGGACATTAGCTTCAACCGGATCAGGGAATTGAGTAGCCAAAGTCGGAACTAGTTCTTCTTCCAAGAATTCTAAATATCTTGCTCCATTGAGATTTTCTTGGAAGAAAAATGGTCCTATTACTCGATCACCAATAATCCCTGCCCAAACATTGACTTTTTCTGGATGTTGAGTATGGCCTTCCCTCATCCAGTGTGGATTATTGTCTGCCCAATAACGACAATTTTGACGATTTACCTCCCCATTTAACATAAACGTTGATTCGTCAGAAAACAGGACGTTTTCTATGTTTAGAACATTTCTGTCTAGTAGGTCCATCATTTGTTCGCAAAACTGGAGTCTTCTATCCGGATCATCTTCGGTGAGTTCCTGGAGGATTGTCAATTTACAGGGATGAAATTTTTGCGCTTTAAGAGTTTTTACCACTGAAGACTGGCTAATTTCGAGTTCCCTAGCTATCTGCCTAGTGGAGACATGAGGATTTTCTTGAACAGAGAGAAGTACATTAATTTTTTCCTCTTCATTTAGCGCACTCTGACGATGATTATTTTTGTTTTCTTAAATGCCCGTTTTCCTAAACTGTTTTTCAATCTTGCTTACGGTACTTTGCGATATGGGTGGTAAATCAGGATACTTCTCTCTGAATAAATGAATAACTTCAATTTTTGTTCTAGTCCTATCTCCGTAGCCAATCATCATTAAAATTTCAATTTTGTGGGTTTCAGTTAAGTACGGCATTTTCGTGTATTTTTCAAAAACGGTGTTTCTCACAAAACCACAAACTAATAGGGTTCTCGCTCAACAACTCGAATACGATGCAGCTCTTCTTACTTGTTTTATTAACTTACTTGTTATCTTGTTTTTATAACATTTTGATAAGACGTCAACCCGATTTGACAAACAACGAATACCTTTTGACGTGCCATTTTTAAATTTCATTTTTCGAATTAGTTAATGTTTTTGTTAAATATCTTTTAAATGACAAGGAATAAAAACTTGAAATTAGGTACGCATGTGTAACTCGATGTACACTTTAAGAATAGCCATAAAAAAATTAGGGCTACCATTAAAAAAAAAGTCGGTGACGTCATATCTCAAATTTGGGACACACTGTATAAAATTTTTCTACATGAAAAAAAGCGCAATTTAAAATACTAATCGACGTGTCTGAGCATATTTCCGAAAAAAACTGTCTTTTCTTTACTGAATTTATTCCAAGTTAGAAACTCGCACTGTATAGAGTAAAAACTGTATTGTTTAAAGCGGTAGAGAAAATATTCGAAATTTTTGAAATTTGATTTTTCAAAAATAAATTGATGTTTATTTTTTTAATTCGTGTAGATTAATTTAAATGGTTAAAAACACAACGAATCACATTTTCAAATAATAATATAAGGAAATTCATAGTTTTTCGTGTAATTACACATCGAAGAGGAACTAACCGCGCGCGACGTTACTTAACTTCGGTGATAGGACGAGACCGGTGCTTTCAACATGCTATGAAATAGTTATTTACGATATAAGTGCGGGAACACAATGTTTCCGCGTGAACGCATTTTGAAAAACGAGCGACGGAGGGGAGCGAGTTTTCATCTGCGTGTACGCGAGAAAATTGTTCACGCATGAATATTGTACAATATTTTTGAAACGAACATAAAACAATAATTCTCAAATAAATTTCTAACTTTCATTGAAGTTTTATTTAAAAAAAATGATCAAAGGAACCGTAGGTAAACAATTGCAATTTTGACAGTTGTTTATTGTGTTACAATTATTTTACAATTAAAAATATTAATTATGTCTTCTGATTCTGAAATTGAATTTACACCACCAGAAATAAGAGAAACGGCCAAAAAGGCGATCGAAAACTTATTGCCGGATAAGTCAAAAAAACGGTATGAATTAGTGTATTCAAAGTTTCTGGACTGGTGCAAATTACATAAAATTAGTAAATACACTGAAAATTGTTTACTGGGATATTTTCAAACGTTTTCCAGTAAAAAGTCTCTTTGGTCGCATTATTCTATGTTAAAGTCCTGTTTGATAATACACAATAACGTTGACATTTCAAAATTTACAAAACTTGTGGCCTTTTTAAAGAAGGAAACGTACAATTTAAAACGAAAAAATCCAAAGTTTTAAACGATAACGAAATTGATAAGTTCATTGTTGAGGCCCCAGACAATTCATTTCTATTAATGAAGGTGTGTAATAAGCAACATATTTCATAAATACATATAAACTAAGTATCTAATTCATTTTATAGGTAGTAGTAATAATGGGTATTTCCGGTGCATGTCGTCGTGAAGAGTTGTGCAAAATGTCAATTAATGATATCGAGTTCAAATCTGAAGTTATTCTCGTCAATGTACCAGAAACAAAAACAAATGTTTCTCGACGTTTTGCAGTAACTAAACCCGAATGGATAAACTTGCTGCTAAAATATAGAAATGTAAGACCAGAGGCAAACAAACGTTTTTTTGCACTTACAGAAACGGCAAATGTATTAATTCACCAGTAGGGCTTAATACAATTGGTAGAATTCCTAGCCAAGTAGCCGAATTCCTTCAGTTAGAGAATCCAAAAGACTACACTGGCCACTGTTTTCGAAGAAGTGCAGCAACTCTGTTGGCTGATAAAGGTGGAGATCTGCTAACACTTAAAAATTTGGAGGATGGAAATCTTCAAGCGTGGCTGAAAGTTACGTTGATGACTCCATTCAAAGTAAAATTAGTATTGCCGATCGTTTAATGGAGCCAGCACCGGGACCATCTCATATAATTCATACTGTAAATGTGGCACAGTCGTTATCTGATTCTCACCCTCCAGGAACTTCTGGAATAACAATTTCAAATTGCACCAACTGTACGATAAATATATATAACAGTAACACTGTTTAAGTTGTTTGTTTAAGATACTGTATACATTAATTTAATTCTAAATGTCACTTACTTTATTTAAAGTCAAATAAAATATGTTTAATCTGTTTTGAAACGGAACAGACAGTCTCCTTCTCTGGCTCGATTTTGTTATTGAGGTTATATTTGCTCTGCGACTATTGGACATGGTCTACACAAAATCCACACAATTATGTCGAAACCACTTTACAGGTGCACCGATAACAATTTCCAAACGTCAAATTATCAGACCAATTTTCTTTCACGAGATGAACTATAATAAGGGAATACTACATTTGACATTTACGTTAAGTTGGTTGCAAAATTGTGCGATCGTACAATAAAACGAAATTTGTTGTTGATGTTATCCTTTCAGTTACTTAATAAGAAACATATAAAACGATACGCTATGTTAGCTAATACAATAAACGAATGAATTATAGACATCTTATTATGAAATAATCGCGGTAACATGAAACTTTTCTACTTTGAAAGGGTTGGCACCACTGTGTGTTTCCCGGTCGACTAAACCGGGAAACACGCGTTCCTGGTTGACTACACAGTGCGTCAGACGTTGTTTTCGAGGTAGTGAGTTCAAAAAAGGTATTTGAAGTGGTCACTATCAATAAATGAAGTTCAGAATATATGAGCTTATACCCATTGAGAATGCATATCTATGGAGATGATTAATTGTAGCAGTTTATTTATTTTTATACAGAGAAAATCGTTTTACGAGGGTGGTTTGAAAAGTCCGTGCAAAACTAAAAACTATTTAATTTTTTGAGATAAACTCTTTTTATTTTTCAACATAGTCTCCTTTGAGGCTTATACACTTCGTCCAACGTTGCTCTAATTTGTTGATCCCTTCCGAATAATAGGATTTGTCGAAATCTATAAAATAAGTGTTCGTTTCTGCAATCGCCTCCTCGTTTGAATAAAATCCCCAAGCCTGGAGAATAGGGTTTCCAGCATTTGGGAGCCACAAGTAATGAGGCGTAAGCTGGTGCGTTGTTGTGAAGAACAAGGGGATGCGAAACGAGTTGGAACCTATTTCCATCGATTTTCTTGCCACAACTGCTGCGTTCATTCAAAATGCCCACAGCACTAGCAGTCTCACGCACCTTCACTCTTCTGTCATCTATTACCATACCATGGATTTTATCAATGATTTCTGGCACCCCCAAACAGCCACAAGATCCTTATCTTTACCAATGGCCCCCCAAAATTTAACCCTTATAAGCTGTTCTAATTGATGGTGTAGAATCACCATAATGTTTATCAAGCTTCTCTTTAGTCTCCTGAGGCGATTGGCCTTTCATAAAGTAATGTTTAATCAACACACGAAATTCTTTTTCGTCCATTTTTGAAATTCCCTTGACTTCCTCAATTCAGACGAACGCCAAACACAAAGAAATAGACCGATTTGGCTGAAACTTGGTGTGTGTTCTTCCAAGAGATGCTACTAACTGAAAATAACCTCGATAGTCACCAGTAGTGCTATTTCTTTAAGTTTGCACGGACTTTTCAAACCACCCTCGTAGTCGTTTTATATTTACACTAGAAAATTTATTTACATTTATGATAGTCAATTAAATATCGTTATGCACTACAACAAATGTATATACGCTCGCGATAGCCGGCGCGGGTCCCTCTGGTGTATACGGCGGAGGTCGGCGATGGGGCCTTCCGCGACGGGATAGTAGCTTCAGCGGAATCACCCGCCAGGCCCGGAGTGGGATGTTTTCGACTTGGGCTCGACAAGAGAAATCCTGTGCGACGGATAAGTTACCACCACGAGGTGACTCGCGGGACTCCGCTGTACCTTCTTCGTCGCTGGTGGTAGCATGTTTGGATGGCTACGCTTGGGCGGCGATGGCGAAAGTGTCGACAACAGAGGTAGAACCGAGAAACGACGCAGAAAAACACGTTTCCTGTGATAGAAAAACTGCTGTTCTTTGGGCGTCTGCTTCCTTGTCATACGCCAGGTGATGTAGCTCGTTCGTTGTCTACGGGTGCCGTGTCGGGTTATATACGCCGACTTATTGCCCAATGGCTAGGTTATGCACGCCGATCGAGGGTAGAAAACCAGGCTTTACACGTACCGGGTGAAGTCACGCCAGTGGGAGTGCGTATGCTGGCGAATCGCAACTCTTTCTAAGCGGGCGCGCTGCGTGAGGGTAACGCGCGCTTTGTACGTAACCTAAAAGAATGTTTCAGTAACTGCACATGGCGTAGCAGTAGTGTTACAAAAGTTTCGGGTTCTAGGGTTTAGTTTGCTTGGCGTTCACTCAAGAACTCTCCTGGTATTCGTATGTTCTCCCCATATACTAAATCGACCACTGTTGAGCAGAGAAGATGTCTTCTTTCCATGTGGTGCGTATTTCAAATAACGCAATGGGTAGCGTATCGTTCCAGTCTTGGGTACTGTAAACATTAGCGCTGCTTTTAGGTGGCGGTGAAATCTTTCCCATAGGTCATTTGTTTGTGGGTAGTCCTGCTACGTCCTCGAGTTGCTTGAATAATTGTGCCTAAAATTGCCTGCCCTGGTCTGTGGTGACTTGCAGCAGTGTGCCAAATCTTGCTATCCAGTTGGTAAAAAAGGTTCGTGTAACAGTTTCAGTGTTGATGTTTACCAGCTGTATAGCTTCTGGCCAACGCGTAAACGATCGATGCACGTTAGTATGTACCTGTGTACGTTCGATACATATAACGGTCCGACTAAGTCGATGTGCACGTGGCTGAATCTAGCCGACGGTGTGTTTAACCTCTGAGGCTGCGGTCTGTTGTGCCTTATTATCTATGACTTATGGCAGTGTATGCACTGTCACACCCATTTTCTGCAGTCGCTCTAGAAGCCTAGCCCAACAAGTTTCTGTGCTGTGAGCTTGGGTGATGCTCTCGCTCTTGAGTGCGATAGCTCGTGCCTGCTCTCGAATGCCTGTTTTATAAATGTGCCTGTGACAAATGGTCTTGCCCCTGGTGTGGTAATGTCGCAATAGACTTTGGTTGTGTACCTGGGTATGAGTATTTTTTAGCTGTAGGCTTGTGGTTCCTTGTCGTAGGATTTCTTGTAGCTCTTTGTCATGCTTTTCGTCTTCTGCTAGTTTGCTAAAATCGATCCCGGTCAATATTTGTTCAACTCTGGATAATGTGTCGGCTACTACGTTGTCTTTCCCTGCTATGTGCTGGATGCCTGTCGAGAATTGTCTTATGTAGTCTACGTACCAGAACTGTCGTGGTGAGCATTTTTCTTTTTTTGCTTGAACGCAAAGGTGATTGGTTTGTGATTCATATGTATTGTGAACTTCCTTCCTTGCAACAGATGTTGGTAGTGCCGGACCGTAAGGTAAATGGCCAGAAGTTCCCTGTCGTACGCTGCGTATTATTGTTTTGCCTTGGATAGTTTGTGTGCAGAATGCTGGTGGTCTCCATTCGCTATCCTGTAGCTGTTGAATGACTCCTCTAATCGCCGAGCCTAATGCGGCTGTAGTTACTAATATTTTTACGTCTAGTTGTTAGTGCGTCAGTAGAACTGCTTGAGCGATTTCCTGCTTCCATTGCTCGAACGCTTGCTTCAATGCACTGGTTGGTTTCCTTTAATTTCCTTTTTAACAGGTTGTTTAGCAATGCTGCGTTTGGTATAAATCGTCTGTAGTAGTTGATCATTCCTAGCACCTGTCGCAGCTTCTTTGCGATTTTGGGTCCCCCAAATTCTAATATTGCCTTGACTTTTGTGTGGTAGTGGTCATAGGCCTTGCTCTAATACTAGGCACCCTAGAATTGGAATTGCGTATCCCTGAATGTGTCCACAGCGGGATTAATAACTATTGCGTTGTTTTGCAGTTTCTGGAATAGTTGCCTGAGATATTTCGTGCTCTTCCGCGATGTTGGGCTACCAGTATGTCGTCGATATACTCGTAGCAGAAGTCCAGGTCTCTTAGTATCTTGCTCATGAATCTCTGAATGTTTGTTTGCGTTTAACTTAACCCAAATGTCATGTATGGAACTTACAGTCCAATATGTGTTATCTAAACGCCTTCCTGTGCAACCGGTATGTGGTATGCTTTAACCAAGTCTATCGTGGAAAACACCTTCTATGTGAAGTACTGGGTACCTGTCTAAGAGTGTCCGTGCGTTTAGGGTCCTCAAGTTGCCGCTTGGTTTCCATTCAGCGTTTTTTTTTGGCCACCATGTGTAACGGCACTGCCCACAAACTTTCTGACGGTCGCACGATGCCTAGCTGGGTGATGAGCTTAAATTCTGCTTTAGCTAGCTTAAGCTTATCTGGCGCCAAGGTTTGCTTGCAACCGGGGTGGTCCTTCTGTTGTGTGTGTATGGTGTTTGGTGGTATGGCACGGATGCATATATGTTCCTACTGGTTTCGTAATTGTTGGGAATTCTTGCAGCAGTTTGTAGTATTTCTGGTCGTTACGAACTGTACCGATCCTTGGTTTTGTGGATCAGTATGTTTGCTATTTGACCGTGAGATTTGTTATTAAATCGTATAGTTTTTGTTGTTGCATGTCCACCAGTAATCGATAATGTGATAAGAAGTTTGTCCGTATGAGGGGTTTGCTTGTATCTACCACGAAGAATCTCCAGGGAAAACTTTTCCAAAGTCGGAGATCGAGGTCCAGGTTTGTAACTCTGTATGTAACAATTTCGCTATTATTTGCTGCATAGAGTTTCGGTGGTAGATATACACATCTGCGCCGGTGTCTACTTACAACTCGACTTTTGACTTCTGTTCCTTTCGTTAAACTGACCTCTAATGTCCTCAAAATGCGACTTAATAAAGTTCTGTAAGTGTACCAGGTGTCTGACTAAGAGAGGTAACCCGCTGTATCTCAGAAACTATTATTTGTGCGACTTTGTTATACAGATTTTTTTCCGATAGTTGCTGAGATATAGAGAGTTAGCTCGTTTAGTCAGACAGCTGGTACAAGCAAGTCTCTCTTTCATTTTTTATTATTAGTTTCTACGAAGGTGTTAAACGCATTCCTAACATCAAATAAAGATGAGTTGTATCACCTGTCGGCGTTTTTTTCTTTGTTTTTCGATAAACACTAGTTTTCCTGTTTTTCATTTTTGCGGAAAGGAGTTTTTCTTCAGATGTTGTAAATGCACGTTATCTGAAAGAACCAGTTTTTTTATTACTTCAAGAAGGATTGCGTCAAGACCTGAGATTTATCATTTTTAATTTTTTTTACATTCTGTTACTTCCTCTTCTGAAAACGGTATAATACTTTCTTTGTGTTTGACTGTGCTTAATCATCTAAAAATGGATTGACTTGAGTCAGTTGAGTTTCTTTTTACAGATGTAGGTAGCCAACGTAGTTTTGCTGGGGTTAATTTCCAGGCCAGCTGATCTGCCTTATCTCTCTGCCAATTCCAGTGGTGTCACATGTTCTCATAGGAGCTAGGACAATTGCCCAAAAACAATTGCCCAAAAGACATTTGCCCAAACAGACAATTACCCAAACATACAATTCCCCGAAAAGACAATATATAGAAGGGACATTTTCGGACAAGATAATTAACCGATGCACAGTTTCCCAAAAGGAAAATTGTCCGATAACATATCTTTTTAATACACATCTTATAATCAATAAGATGGGATGCCACGGTTTCCAAACCAAAAATTTTAATACCTCTTTTTTAACTTTTTCCGACAAATTAGAGTTGAATAATATTGTTAATTTTATTTTTTTTTTTTTTAGTGTCATTGCCTAAAAATGTTACACACATTTTTTATCTGTAATTATTTTATAATTACTTAAAGTCTCACTTACGTCCAATCATCAAAAAAAGGAAAACAAATGACCAAGGTGTAGGTGGCCAAAAACATATTTACGATTGTCTAATCAAAAACTCAGGTATACATTTAGTTCCTATAATAAGGGAATTAATTAATATAAAGAATAACGTATATACAACCAACATTATTCCGAATCAATTATATACATATATACAAGCGCAAATAAAACTAAAATAAATGTTATAATTTGTCAAACAATCTCAACGAGTTTTACTCCAAATTACATGAAAACATGTAATTTTTAAAAGAAAATTGTAATAACTATAACCTACCAACTAACACCGTTTACTCCCCGATCACTTCTATCAACCAACACCGTTTACTCAAATCACATAAAAACATATAATTTTTTTAAGAACATTGTAATAACTGTAACCTACCGACCAACACCGTTCTTCACCCCAGATCACACTTATAACCAACACTGTTTACATCACTTTACATGAAAACATGTAATTTTTTTAAAGAAGAAAATTGTAATAACTAACCCACCAACCAACACAAAAGAATTGCGTTTATTTCGATAAATTTACAATTTATTCACTTTTCAATCAATAAATTATTTGTTCAAGGAAAGTTGGTGTCATGTTTTCGAGTAATCTCCCTTTCGGGGAATTGTGCAACTGGTCTTTTCGGGAAACTTGACCATTATTTGGGCATTATTGGGCTATTCGACCAACTGTCTTCGGGCAAATGTCTTTCGGGCAATTGTTTTCGGGGAATTGTTCTCATACTTGTTCTGTGCAAGTTTAATAAGCATCGTCGTCAGCATACCCCAAACAAGAGATCCCTTTAATAGACAAAAGGCAAAGAAGATCGTCCACAAGTGGACCCCACAGTAGAAGGGACAACGTTCCGCCTTGGGGAGATTCCCTGGTGGTATTTACCGCAACGGTAGAGTTTCCAAGTCTTGCTTCAACCCTTTTGGTCCTAAGAAGTTCTGCCAAGCATCTGACAATAGGGAAATCAATCTGCTTAGCCTCCGTTGCACCAAGAATGGAGTTATGTGAGGCGTTGTGAAGACCCCTGCAATGTATAGGAAGGCATAAATTGTAGTTTCCTTCTGTTCTGGTGAAGTACTGAACCTGCTCGTCAGCTGTTAAACAACAGTTTCCATAGATCTGCCCACACTGTACGTTAGTAGTAGTAGTAGTTATCCACCAATTTCTCCAGCGTCTTTAGAAGAAAAGCCAAAAAGCTAATGGGCTAAAAAAAGCTTAAACCTTAAGGTTGGTGGTGTTTTTCTTCCGAGATCGATATTACATTCATTGCATAATTTTTATGCCGCGAGCGATAGTTCAAAAATGAACCTATTCATGTAATGAATTTGTGTTTAAATTTATGAAGCAACATGGACTGTTATCTTTCAAAATTTATCTACTGAGCGCGAAATTTAAACGCTCGTCAATCATTTCCGAACACGGTGTAATAGATTTCTGCATTGAATACGTATAACAACAAAACAACGGTCTCGTAAGAAACATAATATATTAAAATACATTTTCTGACGAGTAAATTATAACAATTTGTTATTAAAAATACGAAGAATACGAATATTATGTTACTACAGACCAACATAATCTCACGTAATAATTTCTAAAATAACCGGCTATAATTTTTACAGCATGTGAAATTAGCACGCCACAGACCCCATTATGTAGGACAGATACTCGCAATAAAGCGTAAGATCGAAATCCTTTTTACCGTTGATTAAGTGTTATCCTTGGTGGGTTATCTGTTAGCAAAATGCTGGTGCACTTTATAAAAGTAACCAAACAGTTTGTAAACTGGTCAGACACGCTATTAGTATTACTGCTTGGCATTAGAAGCTGGGCGGGCCAACATTTTTATTGTAATTTATTATTTTTTTAGAGTACAAAGAATGTTATGCGCTTGTGAATTTTCGAACTACTAAAATTTATTTTATTTTCATTTCTAAATATTGTTGGTGGATAAATAAGTTTAAAATCCACATAGAATAGAAGTGTTGTATATAATAACAAATTTGTGGACTCGTGGATATTCATTTTAAAATTGTTTGAGTGTCATCGATCTACTCGCCTACATTTTTAAGCAACAGAGGTAATATTTGTTAGTAATACGAATAAACAAAATTTTTGTAGATTTTAGGTCATTACCAACAATTTCGTTGATTAAATTTTCATTTGTTGAGGGTAGTGATGTTACTTCACAAAAAAATCGAACGCTCAAGTTATTCATTAGCAGATGTATGAAATCTGGATAAAGAGCAAGGAAGGTTTTCATCCAATTGTTATTATTATTCTTCCTTTAATTCATAGGATGTTTATAAACAGCGTGTGGGATTTAAAATGAATACCAAAATGAAGACTATATTTAAATTATTGCAGAGATATCAAAAAAATATTAAAGAAAGGAATATTTTTTTAACCCCTATACACATTTTTAAGATAAAATCCTCAAAATTCTTACGAGTGTGCTATGGATAATAACAATTTGACAGAAATTGACAGTCAGCTTATGACATTAAATTTCTGACGAAGTCAAATCTAACTGATGGTAAGTTTTTGACAAACAAAGTTTATTATGAAGTATAGATGCCAAATTTGTAGTAAAATACGTTAAAAATACGACGCACTCGGTGTAGTAAAAATTATAGAATTCTGTCGATATTTTCTTTCCGGATGCCGAGATGGTTACACTACCATTTCCTTTTAGTTTTGATATCTAACGTACTAACGCATTATTTGTGTTGGTAGTGGCCGCTTTAACAGACTTTTGGTGTGAATTTTTTCAAAGCACTTATTTTCTCGAGATGTCGCTGGTTTATCTATTATTTTGACCGGCTACCGTAAGTTGTTCTAAAGCCGCGCCGAAATCAATATTGCAAACGTTTTCCTTCTACCTTTTAGACAAATTTTTAGGCGAATTCCTATACGTATCTATAGAAGAAATTCTTACACGTATTTCTAAACGGAATTTCTATACAGAATTTCAGGTATTTCAAACGTTGATGTAGTGCGAAACCAACTCTTAGCGCTGTACATGTTTAAATAATTGCGACCTATGTGCATGTAAAAATATTTTTTTTGCTATGATAATTTACAGTTATTTTTCTGTGTCTGGTTGTATGAGAATCGCATGTCTAAATATAATTATTGTTTTATCGTTACAGTTGTTTTCATTATTAGGTTTTATTCTTGCCTGTCGGTTTCTTGTTTTACCTACAGCGTTTATTGACAAACATTATTCGTCAATTCTTTTAACGAACAAACAAGTGACGCTCATTTTGATTTAAGGTCTAGTAAGAACGATTATTTCAATTTCGTATTAAACTCTACATATCCATTTACTAATGTAACAATACGTGTCGTATACCAAACTCGCAAGAAATATATAGCCCTCTCAGATACGACAGATGTTGGTGTAGAGAGATGATTTCATGGTTGAAAGCCAGACTAGTATGAAGAAGCACCTAGAGAAATAATTAATATCAACCTTCGGTAACAGCAATCGCAACCAGAAATTTAGTATTTAGTAGCTTCTCGAGGAAGGCGAAGAGAACAGCCCAATCCTCGGGAAGCTGCACCAGCAAAAGAAAGTTTCGACGACAAGACACAGACAGTAACCGCATCAACGTTTAAAATACGGCATTTGAGAATTCGTTGTTTAAAAATTCTACAAAAGACAGAATGGCGTCTTACCTAAAGGTCACAGATAAGGAAGGGAAAAGTTTGTAAACTTACGACGTTGAAATAATGCACAAATTCACGTATAACGCTGTTGGTAGAGAGGTTGGTTTTCACAAACCAACCTTAAACGAGAGATAGGGTCCTTCTACCTTCAAACTAGGGCAATAAAGCCGCCGCAAAATTCTTTGATGCAAATCACGTCACCGTCAATTTAAGAACACCTGAATCCACCTAAACGCGTGTCTACGCCAATGAAAATTGTTATAGTTGAGGAGAAGATATAGTGAATTCGGCTTAAAAATCTCTGATAACACACTAATTATTATCTGATACAAAGTAAAAGTACTGTTTGGCAAAAACCTTTACCGGTCACTGTGTCGTATTTTATATTCTAAACAACAGACTAGTGTGAATGGCCAAATCAGATTTAAATCTGACGTATAAAGATTATAAACTTTTTGATCTGCGGGTAAACCGTTCCGCAAATGATTTCACTACATCTTGTCAGCGATTATACATCTGTGGTTCAAACCTTACCGACATCAATACAATGTAAAAAACTTGAACTGCAAGGTAGGCAACTTAAATTGCAAGACCACAAAGAACGCCGTCTATATTTTGAGTTTTTGTAGTTTAAATATTTCTCTTTAGAGTTGGTTGTTTGTTAATAACTTTATTAAGAAATTGTCATATTGTCATAATTAGATCCATAATAAACGAATGCGACAAAGAAAAATATTATTGCAAAAATTTGTGTAATATTTAAAATTAAATATTTAGAAAAGATCGATGTTGTTGTCAATTTTGAATAAAAATTCATACCTTATTTATCATCGGCTTATAACCTTCCCTAAGTACTGAAGATAAATATAATGAAATTAGCCCAAAAAATGCTACTCAGTATTCAAAGAATTTAAAAATAAAGTTTCTGTCAGTCAGTGCCAAGTAGAATAAGTAGCGGTGACTTTTCAGTCGATTTGCAGTAGTTCTGTTTCATCGTTAAGAGAATGGAGAAGAAAGAATGTCAAAGTCATTTCTTCTCCTGAGAATTTTCTTTACAAATTGACGAAAGACCTCTGTGGGTAGTGTTTTATCTAAAAAAAATTGTTGCATCTACTTTTACTAACATGATACCAAGGTGGGGTAAAAAACACTAAACCAATGTTATTCAGCCGCCAACATGTACTGTTTATTAAGGCCTCCATCTTTACCAAAGTTTGGACTAAATTTCAGCATTTAATGTTATGACACCGATCAGCCCAAAAAGCAAATGCCTTTTCTTATTTTCTCCTCCTTGAACTCAAGAAGAAACAGTAAAATAATTAAATGAAAAGAATCATAGAATGTGGCGTAATGTTCTAAAAACTAGTTTGTTGTTAACTGCACCCAATTATGATTTTTTCCGGAAGCCCAAATAAATATCGACAAGTGCTTGGCATTTAGGTAACAATATAAATACAGACAAGATGTGTAATTAATACCAAAACAAAAATTAGAGGTACGCTCCTCTAACTTACGCAAAAAGAACTAGTAAAATAGTTAAGGGAAAAAACACATAATAAACCGCGAAAACAAATTATTATTTTTTTAGTGAACTTATTAAGTAAATATTTGTATTTGTACAAATGGAATTGAAATTTCTTCTTAACGTTTTGCTAGGTCCTTCCACCTCCAATGTTGGATGGTAGGTATGCGTGCTCGGATTCCGATGCTCTTGCTCTTTCTGACCGGATTGATCTCTCGTTCTCCTTCCTAGTGTACCCGTTAGGCTCCAAGGTAGTTTTCAGGAGTTAACGCTTAACGATTCGCTGGTTCACAAATTCTTCGAGCTTATTCCGTAAGGGTCTTGATTATTCCATACTTTTAGCTTGGGTGATGGTTTGATAAGGAATGTAGGTACCTGTTCGTGTGTGTAGGTTTTCTGTACATTGTGTGACCTAGTGTGTTTTCTCTTTTTCATCAGCACATCAAAGAAGGCCAGTTGTTGTTCATCTTCTGTCTCTATAGTGATACTGAAGTATTGACTGTTCAGGTATCAAAGAAATTGGTTGAGCTTTTCTATGACGTGTTTCCAAACGACAAAAATATCATCTACGTACCGGTATCATGTCGCTGGCTTGTATTCCACGGTCTCGATGACTTTCATATAACTCTTTATGAAGAGATTGGCTACCACTGTACTCAGAGAAATTCCCATTGCTTCTCCATCCACTTGATCGAAGAACTCTCCTTCCAAACAAAGTAGATTCCGGTGAAACAAAGCTGAAAAGCTTGGTAATGTCAGAAGAAAAATTCTAGCAACGATATGAAGTGGTACGAGTGAACAAAACCATGTCATTCAAGGATGTCTTGGAAATCTATGTTGATATCTCAAATTTTGTGAACAAAGTCTGCTAAGTTCTTAACATAGTTGTTGGTCAAGTACTTAGCTAAGTAGTACGTTGGTGATCCAGGAGCGCTCACTATTTGTCTCTGAGGGAAATCTCGATTGTGAATCTTCGGTAGTCCATAATATCTTGGGAGAAGGTTCGCTTTTCAGTGTAGAGAAGATGATACAATTAATTCGATAGTGAATCGTGGTCTTGTTCGTGTGAGATCTTTCTTCAGGAATCTGTAGAATGCAGGATCTAATTTTTCGGTTGTAGTCTTCGGTTTTTTTTTAGAAAAACGGTGGCGTTTACTTTATAAGCTGGTAGGATGACGATGTCCTTATTTACGTTCAGACCTTTTAATGCTCAAGTTGCAATTCTCGACAAGTTGTTTTTTGGAGATTTTACTTTTTTGAAGACATTACCCGTTTCGATTCTAATTGCTTTTGCATATTTGTCCTGTAGGTGTCTGATCGCTGCTTCCGTGCTGGAGATGATACCTTTAATTGGAATGTGTTTGGAGGTAACTAACCTACATCCAACATTGGAGAAAGAAGAACCTCTGGAATTCCAATCAACAACCCCCTTTGGACCCGAATTCAAACCACACTAGCTCTCAAACAGGCGGCGAGAGCCTTAACCAACTTGTGAACGTTCTGACCTCGTGTGAAAACTGCTCTAACGATTGTATAGTAAGCACTCATAATCCAATTTATAAATCATCTTAAGGAAGAATATTTTTGTAGAATTTGTAATAGTGCAGTTAAAGACCAAGAATCCTGGAAATGATCGTCGTTCAAATAAATAGGTAGAATCTGTATTTCTCCGCGCCACATGATACTTAATATTCCTCATCCAGTTTTTTTCTTTGATTCTCTCTTCTTACTTCGTTTCGTTTTGTATTAACATGATGTCTAATTGCTGTCATGTTTCTTAATGTTAGGATGAAGGTTACCATCTAATATCGCTGACTGAATAGGAAGCATCCTTCTGAAGGGTAACTGCAGTTTACTTCACGGTGTTATTCGACATTAAAATAGTTCTTGTCATAATTACCTATATAATTTTTTTTAATTGAGTTGTGAAAACAAAATAAACCAAGTTAATTATACTCTCTAGTTACCGGGGTAACTAACTGTTATTCTTAAATTTACCGTTCCAAAAGTAAATTTGATGTGGTTTATTTATAAAGCGTCGTATTGAAAGCGAGGACGCTACTTTGATAACCACAACAAAATGAAAGTCCACTGAATGCAAAATTTTAAATCTGCGAATATAACTGGATTTTCTGGGTAGTATCTGCAAGCCAGTACTATTTAAAATTGACGTTACAATTACTACGTAATTTGACTTATTTGTGTCTTGATCTTTCTTGCAAAGCCTCTGTGTTTTGCTTAGAATCATCCCCTTTGTCAATGCAGAACTATCCACGCATATCCGAAGATATATATATATATATATATATATATATATAAAATATTAAAAAACTTAAAAAATCTATTTTAAATGATTGTGTTGTTCCGTCGTGTGGTAACATTATTTCCGGTATTACAGCGCGCAGCCATCTTTGATGAAATATAATCGATTCTGAACTATAATCTCGATATTCAATCAATGACGAAACCGGAAAGCCAACACGTAACGCCATCTATCGGTGACTGAAGGAAACACTAACACGTATAGAGAATCTACTGCATGTATATAACTTCATGTGCTACTGACCTCAAATCATTATAAATTAAAACTGATCTGGACGCTTTGCTTGGATCCTTTAATGAGACGTACTCTGGGTGGATTTATATACCACAAAATTAGCAATCGTAGACCCAGTTTAAATCTTGCTCTCTAACAAAAACTATAACTATATTAATAAAATATTATAATCATTATTGCAAAACATTCTTATCTTTATAAATATTTACACCCAACAAGTTGTTTCGCACCAAACTTCTAGTGATTAAACAATTCAAATAGAAGTACCTACTAACCGTCATTTGAGTATTCTTTAATTAAAACCTTTTCATTTTTCGCAAAAGAGGAAAAAAAGAACGATAATAACCAACGAATTGTTTCCTTGGTCTAAAATTATCTGGCTCGAAATGAATACCTACTTCAGCAATGTTGTTCGGTAGAAAATCTCTCATATCTGTCACCCCTAATGAGAAATGCCATTATATCAACACGCTGACGTCACAGCGGGGTTGGTTTTGGCACAGTTGGTAGCAAATGCGAACACTTTTCATCACAAGTGTTGCTACATTCAATGGACGTGTGACTTTTTTATATCTTACAATTTTTCCATCTGCGATACGTTTTCTTTGTGTTAAATTAATGGAAGTTATTCTCTTTTTCTGTTTCGTAATTGAACGAGAAGTAAATCTCGATGACTTTGTACGCAGAACGTTTTATTTTTCTACGTGAACAGATTTCTGATTGTTTTAGTTACGTACAATTCAACACGCAATCCTTCAAGTTTAATGTATCTAATAACATAATCGCTAACGCCCTCATTTAAGAAATAACGACTAAGAAAATTAAGTGCATTACTTTAACGTACATTACGTGGTGAACGTTCATGTCCGAACTTCATATCTCAAAATAGTTCTCGTGTAGAAAATGGCTTTTGTTTCCTTGCGGGCAAATTTCATGCTCTAACTTCTGTTCTGTCGTAATGACTATTGCAGTTACTTCCGCTTACTTTCTGCAATAAACGTGTTATGTTACCAATGTCATGTTGCAAACAAACAAAAAAAAATAAAGTTTGAACGATGTAAACCGAGTTATAGTTTTGAGTGTACGTTTGCACGACGTAATATTGAAGCTTTAATTGTTTTTCATTTCTTTACAACTGCTTTATTGTGCACTTATCTCTTGTTTTGTTAAAGCTTTTATTATCTTTGTTTAATATATTAGAGTGCATCACTCATTTTTTGTTGTCCCTGTTATTATATTACTAATAAGCCATCTTTCATACGCCATAAATTATCTTGCTATTGGGATGTACTTACATTCGATGTACACTTTCTCAAGAAAATTAAAGAACACTCTCCATGTAGAAGATACAAACAATCAGTTAAAGTTGATTGATTCCGGATTTATCAATACTCAATTTGGCAATTTTTGCAGTTGTTTCCTAATTTTTAAATTATTTTCTTATTATTTGTACTTATACACGTCAAAATGGTAGAAAACTCCAAAGTTATCCTTGACTAAGGGCGATTTAAGAATCTTCCGAATAAATGTTCTATATATTTATTACATCATTCTAATTAACTTAAGAATTACGTTAAGAATATGACGTCAAACTTAGTAATTTTCTGTTACCGTAATATAAATTAAAGTTACTTCACTTATGTTAAGTTGGCAAAACTTCACAATGTTGCAATATACTTTTTATGTAATTAAAAGTGCAGGTAGTAGAAAAGGAGAACTATATGTAAACAAGACAACCTTGTAACAAACTGCTTTGTGTGTGTCGTTTTTTTAAACGAATAAGCTTAAAATTTTAATACATGTGACCTTCGTGGATAATTTACAATTTACACTGATTAAATAAGTTTGCTTTCATTTAGAAATAGGGTTAGCTTTTGCAGGTTTAATTTGTGTCCTTCGTTGTCTTTGATTTAACCTGCTCGCTTTCACAACAAAATTTTCGCTTTTGCTGGTTTATTTAGATTATTAATGCCGATTGCTTGGAAGGCATACTTATTGATTGATTCCGTTGATTATTTTGATTACACTTTGTTTAAAACGCAAGTTTTTCGCCTTGTTTAGAATTAAACTAGCATAAATTATTGAATTTCTTCAAAAAATTGTTTCTTCGGCCGTGGAATTATGTGAACGATGCGTGCAGTCCCTATAAAAGAAAATTTCTTTACTGTATTCGGGGATTCGTTTTCAAGCTCTCCAAGTATTAATATGTGCATATAGCACGTTGTTGTGTCGGAAAATTTTCAATGATTCTTATTGAGGTGGGTCAGTTACCCTAGTTGTATTACAATTTTACGATCTTATTATCTTAATTCAGAATACTATGTAACCTTGAGATAGCTGAGAATGCCATTTAGTTGCTCAGCATTTCGCTATTAAAAGTGGTTTTGTAAAGAGCTTTTTCCGCTTTTGTTTAACTATTGAATCGAATATTTTCTTTTTAACGGATGTAAAGACATAAAAAATATTCTTTAAAGAACCTGTTCCGTAGTGTTGACCTGGAAGCCATCTTGATTAAAGGTAGAACTCTAAACTGCAGCGTCTATTTGTAACAAGAGGGGAAACACCAAAAAACTATTCTTTTGTGTATTCTAGGTTAATTTAACAGTTTTGTAAATTAGAGATCACATGATCGATAAGACTTTTATTACTGTTGCCTAGATAGTAGGTTACACATTTTTTTTACTTAATACTTATTTGGTTGTGTTTGTGCACGTTTTGTTAATTTTACAGGTTCATTAGAGTACTTTCAAAAGGTAGGTCCTAGAAAGTACCCTCCCTACAGGTAGGGCTTTTGGTAAACGGAGGCGAAAAGTTCCTCACTACGTCATCTTCCTGGGTCCTTTAAATTTTTTAATGATTGACGACCCAGTGACCTTCGATTTGACCCAAGTTAATTCACGAAAGCGGATTTCACGCAAACCACGGCCTTTTCCCCTCTGTGCTATGACACACACCCCCCACCCCAATTTATGTTGCGTTTTTCATTTATTAACAAGTTTGTTCTTTTGTAGAAATAATCGTGGGTTGTTTGTAAGTTCTTGCATTATCTTTTAGCATAGGAATAGTTACCCATGAACTATTGATATTGAGTACCCCCACCCTTTTTAACTTTTTTATGCATCAGTAATGGAGTACAAAAACAAAAGAAGAGAAGAGAAAAATACATAAAAAAAGAAAGAGTATGAGAACTAACAAATAGAAAAGTTGGAAGCAATCAAAACACGGGGTAAAGCAAGATGTTCTACAAAACTGTAAACCACATGCGTAAAGAGTTTAAAACAAGATGCACAATGTGTTATGATAAAGTCAGAGATACTTAACAGATGGAGGGAACATTTCAACCAATTACTCAACGGAAACAAGGGAAAAAGTAACATACAAAAAAGTTCAAAACATAGACACCGAGGAAGGGGTCACCACCTACATTGAAAGGGATACAACAAGCAGTCTAGAAACTTAACATTAATAAAGCCACCGAAACTGATGGAATACCAGGAGAAATTCACAAATTTGGGGGAAAAGAACTGATGAACCAAATACACCAACTACTAATTTAGAGGACAGAGATAATGCCAGAAGAATGGTACCTGGAACACGTACCACATGTTTGTGGTTTTCAAGACAGCATATGATAGTGTAATAAGAAGCACGGTATACCATGCTATGACCAAAATGGGAACAAAAAAAAACTAGAAAGGCTTGTCAGAACATCATTAGCAAGAGTTCAATGCGTGATTAAGATATGTCGAAACATTTCCCCACCTTCAAAGGGATATGTTAAGGAGACACACTGGCGTGCTTACCCTGTACCATAGCGGTAGATAAGGTAGTATGCGACTGTCACATTGAGACTACGGGAAGAATATGCACAAAATCCGTACAAACACTGGGGTATGCAAATGATGTAGACATAAGTCACAAACAACAAAGTGACCTTCATCACTTTGGAACAAGGCGCAAACCGAATGAGTCTTCAAATAAATAAACAAAAAATAAAATTTACGATAATACCAAGAGCGAAATTCGACACTAGCCTAAAGACTAATAGAAGAATTATACAAGCAAATACGTTATAAAACGTTAATCAAACCCGTGCTCATGTATAGATCCGAAGCATGACTTATTACTAAACGGACAAATCATGTCTGCGAATATTTGCGAGTATAAAGAAGACGGTATAATCATGATTTATACCAACTATAGATTAGAAGATTAAGGTGGGCTGGGCATGTGACGAATATGGATGACACTCAGTCAACAAAAAGGTGCTAGCGACCAAGCCAGAGGAAAAACGGAGGGTCGGAAAACCCAGGTTACAATGATTAGATACAGTAGAAGCAGATCTCAGGAATATCAGTGTGGGAAACTGGAGATCTTAGGCGTAGGACAGAAACGCTTAAAAATCTGTTCTTGAAAAAAATACCCTACTTTTACCTGGATGATGTTTTATTCATGTTCAGGGACACTTCAAAAAGATAATTAATTATTCTCAGTTCTTGTCCCTTTTATTATAAATTATTTTGTAGGTCAATCCAATTCAAAATTGATTATGAATTCGTCTCGGCTAATATAAACAATGTTACCCAAAATTCGTTGTCCAAGTAGATATAATTCTTGCAGTAAATAATATGTACTTAATCTTCTTTTGCATTCACCACTTTTATTCTTTTTCAGGTCAGTCTACTTTCAACCCTAGCCAATTTATTTGATCCAGACAACCAATTTCATATACTGCTTACTCTTTTATCTTTTAATTTGTATTTTACTTTAATTTAATTTTCTTTTTTAGTTCATTTATTTTTGGACACTTGTATTTTTATTGTCCTAGCAACTCGCACTTGTTAAATTCATTCGCATGTAAAATTGAACTTGAAAATTATCCCACAATTTAACTAATTTAATCTACACTACTTACCCTTTATTTAAAATATAGAATTGTCACTGAAGTATAAAATTTATAACATCTCAATATCAAAAATTGATACAAAAAGATATGTATCTTCCTATACTAAAAGATCTGGGTTTCTCTTTTTGGATCGCGTAACATTGGATTTTTTAAATTTCAAATTCTTTATACTGTTAGTAGCGTAGATTCTTTTCATTTGATGCACATTTATCGACTACCCACGACAATAAACTTTGAAGGACAAACTACTCTCACCATTCTAATACCACAATTCAGTAATGTACATTCAATTGGACATATTTTTTAGGTTAGAATTATTTTCATTCAATTTATAACATGGAGTAAGTTGTTTATAGTAACACAACTACTAATTGAACATCCTGTATGTGCTTAAAATATTTGGTCTAATAATAAACAAAATTATTTAGAAATTGTTTGACGGAAAAATTATCTTATCGCCGTATGTGTCACAGTATTAAATTTTATGTATCCATCAGTACTGTTTATGTATTAATGAATATCGTTCTAAATTAAAATAGAGCGTAAAAATATTTTCAATAAATCGTGTTGAACTTTACCAACGCGTTTATCTTATCAAAAAATATACTCGATTTTCTAAATTGCACGTTACCTATTGTGTCGATAACATGGCTGGTAAAATCTTGACAGTGTTTTAAAAAATACAGAATTTATAAGTGTTGGTTTTAGGACATTCTTGGGTACGTTCGGCTTTGGGAAGGGCTGTTCCACCTAACGCACTGCATGCAGGACGCGATGCTGACGGTAGTACCATCTACGCAGGAAAAGCACAATTTCAAGGAGATTCCATTCCTTGCAAAATAATACCGCAAAGACGGGAGGCGTATGTTGCGTACAACGGCAGAGAACACCGAGTAACAGATTTTGAAGTACGTCATTAATCTAGATTGATAAGCATGTTTTTACTTCTTCTGTCATGTATAATCGTATAATCTTATAATGACAGTGTCGGATCAAGTCCGACCACAATACCTCTTTTTATCATTGAAAATTGCAACGCATTAAAAAATAATTTTATTTTGTTGAACAACACTACTTTCACTCAATAATATTGATAAAGTGGTGGTATATTAATTGTTAACGCCATCTAGTGAGATATTTTATATACAGTACATAACAGAGAACTAACCGTACGTTCTTACTATTTTACCTATTAAGGTTCGGATAATATTACGAAAGCATTATTCGTCTCATGCATTCACCGGCATAATTGCCCACTAATTTCCTCGTGTATTTTGTAAAATACTGTTAATATACTAATTACTTCTAGTATCTTTGCGAGAAACGGATGACTTGGGTACATTCTTCTAACGGTCACGTTCCTCCAGGTGCGATCCCTGCAGGAAGAACCAGTAGCGGGGAAACATTATATATGGGTCGAGTTCATCACAGCAATACTGTAACTGTTGGGAAGGTATTAGTCTAGATGTAAGTTACTGAAAAATAAATGAACATGTTGTAGGTGCATCCATCGCATAAATGCTTGTACATTCCTTACGGAGGGAACGAGGTACGCCATACCACATATGAAGTTCTAGTTTTACAGTAAAGTTAAATAATTACTAGATATTAAAACGAAATCGAAATCTTTTTTATTTAAATTCCAGTTTCCATTTAAAAAATGTGTACCCCTTTACAAAGAACAATATATATACGATTTTCTTAATAGCTGGTAATTGTTTTGGAATAATATTGCTTTCGATAAATGATAATTGTTTGTGAACTTAACATTAAAATAAGTAGAGTATAAAATTGTCTTTTTGTGTTAATAAATAAAGTCCATAAAAATATCATTACTTAGATAATCAGGCAGACTTAAGAGCTTTAACCCATTTAATATAATTAATTAACTATTTTACAAACATTGCAACACAGTTAAAATAATTTGATTTATATCACAATAATAATCATCTTTCCAATTCTAAAAATTTAAAAATTTGATCATACATCTTGAAAGAGTGAAAAACTATAATAACTGTAACCTTGCAACCAACATCAGTGATCTCCAATCGTTTGTAAAATTAACATTAACAAGAAACTATAATTCTAGTAAGATAGCTATACTCTTTATATATATAGAGTAACATAATACAGTGGTACCTCGATATACGAGTGCCCCAACATACGAGTTTTTCGAGATACGAGCCGGCGAGCGAGTGATTTTTTGCTTTGAGTTACGAGCGAAATTCAAGATACGACTTCGGTTTAGCAGACACCAGACCAGAGAAAAACATGAGCAAGATGTTCGAGTTGTTGACTTGTCGAGGCAGTATGGGCTGATATGTACTGTGTAACGCCGGCTAAGGGCTTTACGATAATTTACAAGCTGCAAACCTCCTGTCATGAAAATATAGAGAAACTGCTGATGGTGTGGTTGACAGAGAAGCAGCTCCAAGGGAGATACCTTGACGCAGACCATCATTTGCAAGCAGGCAAGAGCGATCTACGGAGATTTGCTGAAGCAAACCCCGCAGACTTCCATCGACGAGGCATCGGAAGAGTCATTTAAAGCCAGCCGGGGCTGGTTTTAAAATTTCAAAAAGAGGACCGATATTTACTCCGTTGTCAGGCATGGTAAGGCAGCAAGCTCAGATATGCAGGCAACTGAGGATTACATTAAAACGTTTTCCGATCTAATAAAACCCCAAGGATATACCTCTCAACAAGTCTTCAATTGTGATGAGACAGGGCTGTTTTAGAAAAAGAAGCCAAATAGAACATATATAACGGCAGAGAAGAAGATGATGCCAGGCCACAAACCTATGAAGAACAGATTGACTTTAGCACTGTCCGCCAATGCGAATGGGGACTGCAAGATCAAGCCTCTGCTCGTATACCAATCGAAAAACCCCAGAGTATTTAAGCCCCATAAGATTTTGAAAGAAAAACTGCAAGTTATGTGGAAGTCGAACCCGAAGGCATGGGTCACCAGGAAGTTCTTTGTGGAGTGGGTAAACCTGGTTTTCGACCCTTCTGTTAAGAAATATCTACAGGAAAAAAACCTAACCGTGCAAGCCCTTCTCATTTTCGAGAATACCCCTGCTCATCCACCAAACCTCAAAGATGACATCCTCGAAGAGTTCATATTTAGAAAGGTTCTCTTCCTACCACCTAACACCACTCCTATCCTGCAGCCCATGGATCACCAGGTGATTTCTAATTTTAAGAAGCTATACACCAAGCATCTGTTTCAGCGCTGCTTTAAAGTGACGGAAACCACAAACCTCACCCTTCGAGAGTTCTGGAAGGACCACTTTATTATCGCGATTTGCCTAAAAATTATCGATCAGGCCTAGCTAGGTGTTACAATGAGGACCTTGACCTCTGCATGGAAAAAACTGTGGCCTGAAGCTGTAGCTGAAAGGATCTACAAAGAATTGGAACCCGGTATGTCAGTAGAGGAGGAGATTGTGTCTCTAGGGAAATTCATGGGTCTAGAGGTGGAAGAGAGAGACGTGAACAAGCTCGTCGAGGAGCACACACAGGAACTGAAGACTGAGGAGATACAAGAGTTACAGTCACAGCAGCACATGAAGGTTATGCAAGAAATTGGTTTCGAGGAGTCAGAGAAAGAGGTTATTTCTACAAGTGAGATAAAGGAATGTGGAGAGAATTTCACAGTTCGTGGAAAAGAAACACCCAGAAAAGTTGCAACAGGTCGTGCATCTGATCTTTTTAATAACACTTGCCTAACTCATTTCCGAAACATTTTGAGAGAGAGGAAGGAACAAACCTCCTTGGACATGTTTTTTTCTAAACGGCCTACAGGTGAAAGCAAGAAAAAAGTAGCAAAATATTCCTTGTATACTGCTCGTTCTCTCTCCTGAGTCTGGTTATCTTTGTCTTTTGTTACTACCTCGTCTTCGACCTTTCTTCTTTCACCTTTTAGCTTTTCTGTTTCCTCTTTTGCAAATCCTGATAATAGTATTTTACTTTTTATCTCTCTACATCTTTCCGACAATCGTACAGCATTTCATTTTCTTTTCAGTTTTCTATATTTTCCTCCATTCCTTATATAGCAGTTTTTCTTTGCAATGTCTTTCCTAAATATCCTATCTCCAAATCCCCGTACTTATCATAACATTGCGTTTCCTTTTTGTTCTTTATTTGATTCATATCTTCATTATCGTATCCGATACCTAAACTTATCTGCATTCTTTTTCCCCACTACCATTTCTTTTCTTTCTATTTCCTTTTCTTCATGTATTCTATAATTTTCGTTTTTCTACATTTGCCTCTACCTTTTCTTTTCTAAATATTTTTTACAATTCTTATTATTTCTTTAATCCCTTCTTGCTTTTATGCAAAAATCACGGTATTGTCCGCTAATGCCAACATTACCGCTTTCTTCCCTAACCTCTCCTTTACTTTTGTCCTACATTTTGTTTCCCTGTACATCTTCTTATTGCTTCTATTATGTATTTGTTTATTCTGTTTTTTGTCATTGTTTCCCATAACCTTTCTCTTTGTACTCTATCAAATGCTCTAATGTCTAAAAATATAAAATATTTCTTTCTCTGTTTCCTTACTATTTCCTTGTTAATTATGTGTATATATTGCCTATTGTTCCCTTTCCTTTCCGGAATCCCATTTGTCATTCTTGTAAAAAAATTTTCTCCTCTAAATCTTACTTTTAATATGTCAGTGTAAACTTTATATCCCGCGTTTAATACCCTTATTCCTCAATAATTCTCTCTTATCTCCTCTCTATGACTTCTTTCTATCTTTCCCAAAATTTATTACCATTCCATATTTTTTGAAACCATTTCTGATCCTCTCCCTTATCTTCTCTCCTGTATTTTTAATTATTCACTTTGATTTCATTCCCTTTATCCTTTCTACCTTCTCCTTCTTTTGGTTTTCCGTATTTTCTCCCACCATGCTTTTTTTCTTTTATTTAGAAATTTCCATGCTAGCCCTTTATTCCTTAATTCTTCTATCCATTTCTCAATTAGTCTGCGGTATTCCGCTTTTCTACTTTCACATTCTTCTTTAAAGTTTCACCTTATTTTTTTACATACTTCAAAAAATCTCCTTTTCCCTTTTCTATTTCCCTCTCTCCCTTTTCTCATTTTCTTCCTATTTCTTTTTCCAATATTCTCCTTATTTCCTCCTCCACATCTTCTGATGTTTCTTGTTCCTCCCCCAATTTTTCATTTTACCTTTATGTACTTTCTGTAGTCCACACTTTTCCTTCTTCCTACTCTTCTTTCTCTTCTTCGCCCTCTTCTTTCTCTTCTTCGCCCTCTTCTCTATTTCTTGTTATGCCCACCTTTATTGGGTGATGATCTAATTCTTCTCATCTCCTATCTTCAAATTTTCTACGTCTTCCTTACTTCTTTCATTACAATTAGATAATCAAACACTGATCCTCCTCTTTAATTTACAAATGTATAGTCCCCTTTTTCGTCTACTTCCATATTTCCATTAATTATTGTCTCCCCCAAATCTCCTGCCCTTTCACTGAAGTCTCCTGAAATCATAATTCTCTTTCTTCCGTGTTTTGTTTAAGTATTTATAAAATCAAAACTACGCTGTATTATTTCACTTTTAAAACGAAGTTTTACTTGCAGCATTCTTTTTCCTTGACGGGAAAATTTTCATTTATTTTATAACTTTACACGATACTAATTTTAAAAGTTACTTGATAATAACGGGATTTTTTGGTGCAAGTAATTGATTTTACATGCCACTTGAAATTATTTTATCGTTTACGTTTTTTATTGCCTTTCAAGCTGATTATTTTTCAAATCCTCCTAAAATTTACATTGACTGTATTTACAAGGTCACCAAAGGTCTCTTTGATAATTATGCCGATTTTCACGGAAATTTGAAAACTCGAACAAAGCTTCAAAATTATAGTTTACCATTAAACGAAAGATTGTAATATGCTAAACAAAAATGTTTATATGGTTACGGTGTTTTGCCATAATTTTCGTCTTATTACTTATGTTATTCTTAATTTTCCAGGCTGTTCTTCATACATATTTTACAATTCACAGCCCTTTAAAATGTTTTTATATTGTTATCTCGTCAAATATTACACTAAATTAAATAAATATTTAAGACACAGAAACACATCAAGTTCCAATATGCCTTTTCTTTCATCTGTAGCTTCATCAGTTTGTAGAATTGCGTTCGACCTCCCTACACTGATGAACCTCAATAAAGCGAAACGCTTGTATGTAGGTGCCGTTTATAATTTTTCACTTATCGGTGACTACTGTTTTATTTGGTTGGTAGTAATTCGATAAAAATGTGACTTCATAGCCGGCATCATACATACTACAGATTTTTACAAATTATTTCAATTTGAATTAACGGTAACATAATAGTTATGGGCTAAAACATACTCTGTTGATCCACTACTTACGGTATACGTTGTATAGGGTAGAGGCGCCACTTATAGCCACTTATCTAACCTATACTTTAGTTGCATTATAGCAGTTGGAGTGGTTTGGTGTAGCATAGAAAAAAAAAAAAAAAAAAAAATTTTAATTTATAATTTATTATTTTAAATTTAAAAATTTGACTATTAGTGGAAACCAAAAAACTACTAGATATCCACGTATGGTAGGAATCAAAAAGGTGGGCAAAGCAGAATTTCATTATTTACCTGCAAAAGTCAACCTAAATTTATGAAGAAGAAAGATCCAGATCCGGACTATGACGATGTCCCAAATTCATATTCTTCAGCATGCGCCCTAAATAAGAACATGTTGAATAATGTGCTTCCCGATGCTTCCATTTCATACTAATCAGTGGAACAAGTCCCAAAAACATTAAATAATGGCATTATTGTCATTGCTAGTACATCTCAAAAACATTATCTTCAAAAAATGTTTAGTGTTTATGCAACGTTTTGCACCCGCTTATTGGTAAGTGCTTTTCTTGAGGCCTGTGCTAGAATTGATAAGTTAGTGGAATAAGGAGGTGCGAAACGTTGTCTAAACACTGTAGTTTAGTTTAAAACCTTCCAGGAATCGTCTTCCTGGCACAGATAATTAGGTAATCTACCGACAGAAAATAAAGAAACACAAATTATGTTTAAAAGTGTTGCATAATGTACTCTTTACCCTCAACAAAGGGCACCAGATTTAAGGAAGAAGACATATAATAAAAAAAAAAAAAATAAAAAAAAAAAAAAAAAAAAAAATAAAAAAAGCTCTTCTTCAGAAGAACTTTAAAACTGGGTGGAAAGTGGTAGCAGTGGAAACGACATTGACTACGTGACACTTAACAGAAAGATATGAAAACGTTTGCTCATGATGATCTGAAATTGGAAAATATTGTAATTGTCAGTTTCGAAGTAACCGACAAAAGATTAGCGACAACGTACCTACAGATAAGCTACAAAAATTTTAGACATTCTCTCATCTGAAGAGTATAAAATGCAGGTCGTAAAATTGCTAATATAAAATAGTTATTTACCTAACGAGTTCGGGAAGATAAATTCCCCCGCATGAGAACTTGGTTTGCCGCAAGACCGTAGAAAGTGCGGCATTAGTGCGAATGCGGGAAATTTCTTCTCGAAAAAGTTAGGTAAATAATTTTTTCTACTACTAGCTGTGAAGTGGACAATTATTGCGTCTCCTAGCCAACTGAGAAGTTGAATTTCTCTATTAGTGGTTAATAATTTTTTCTATTGTTGACCTAGGTTAATAATGGACAATTTCAAATTTTTTGAGAATCTAAGAATAGTTGTTTAACAAAAACGAGTGAAACATAATTTTGTATATCCAGGTGATTATCTTTAACTTATTTGCTGCTTAAAATTACCTAACACGATAGAATTATTTGAATAAAAATGCCATTAGTTTAAAATTCGCGCCCCCATCCCATAACCGCAAATACATAACCTGAATTTATTTATTTATTAAATATGATGGTAGAATCAGTTTTCAGGTTTCCCAAAGGAGATTTAACCAGGCGAGTTAAGTTACATCAAGAATTTTAAGTAAATTACAAACATTTTGTTGTAGGTATTTTGAATGGTTAACAGAATCTGGAAGGTCCGATCTGTTGCATAAAAATGTCGACTCTAAAAACTTAACGAGTATGTGGTGAACACTTGCCATTCCTAAATGAATTACAAGTGTCAATGTTTGAAACCCAATATTCAAATGATGCAAGGTATATTGGCGAAGCAATAAATGCCCGTTAACATCTCTAGCTATACCAAAACTACTCAAGCTTGCAGCTCAAATACTCTTAGGTAAAGAAAATTACGGAGGAACATTCTTAAATTGCAACGTGAAAAGAAAGCACTTCAATTGAAGTTAACATCTCCCAACGATTACTTCCCGAAAGCAGAGCACAAATTGTGACAGCCCAAGTGGACTTAAAAATAAACCACTAAGAAGCAGGAGATAAATAGAGGAATAAAACAATTTTCACTAAAATTATATTTTACGAGCCCCAAAATGTTAATTTTAAAGTAGGTTTTAAATTTTTTGCCAGCTCAAACTGCTACATGATCATGGTTACCCTTGTGCTACATCTTTACAAATACGATATGTAAAGGTAACAAATTGAAGTCGATAGTATTAGACTGCATAGAAAAGCTACAATGACAATGCGGTGCGAATGTTAGGGCAGTAGTAAAATTTTCTAAGCCTAATTAAAAGAATATATGTATCACCTGAAAAACCAAACCTTCTCGTAAATGATAAGAAAATCTATTATTTCTACGATGTCTCCTATTTATTGAAGTCGGTGCAAAATAACTTGATTAAATACGATATAATCTTTAATAACAAAAAAGCATCTTGGAAAGACATTAAAAATTTCTACATGTCAGACAAATCTAAACCGCTGCGATTGGCTCCTAAATCAACTAATTTACATATCATTCCGAATAATTTTCAGAAAATGAAGGTGAAATATGTCACACAAGTTTTAGTGAATCAGTTGCAGTTGGTTTATCAACATATGTAGCTTTTAATGCTTTTGATTTATTTGCATTCCTGTGCTACTTGATTTTTACAAGAAAAATGTTTATTTTGTATTTTCGCTTAAATTTGGCTAGTAGTAGAAAAAATAGTATATACACCATGATTGTGAAGTCCATTATTGCCTCACGTACCTTATTTCTCTCGGGGCTACCGCCCTCGCGAAATAAACTGGTGCTAAGGCAATAATGACTGACTTCACAACCTTGGTGTATAATATACTATTTGTAACGAGTAACTGTAGTAATAATTCATAAATAAATAAATTAACAGCTGCTTAGTTATTTGTGTTTACAAAAAAATTGAGTTGGTAGCACTGTTCCGCCGATTTCTTGACAATTTGCTGTGCGTTGTCAACTAATACCAACCTAACAAAAAATTCCCTGTTCCCTCGGAAACTAAAAAACAGCGCGGTGCGGGAAATGGAACTTTTGACCAAATGTAAGAAGTAGATAGCTAATAGTAGTGAATATTGCGTCCAAATGTAGAAATAGGAAATTTTGCCGCTCAAAATATAAAGCTTTATAACCTTTTCACTTTTCAGTAAACCTTTAATATTAAATATTTTTGTAAAAGATCAAATTTTAAAGCATAGTTAAAAAGTTCTTAAGATGGCCATAAGTGGTACCTCTGACCTAATAAAACAAATTAATAAAAGTAAAAGATGTGACACCGCTAAAAATGAAACACGTTAAGTAAATTGAAAGAAATTGAAAAAGTTACTGATTAAGACACTCTATCAAGATGAATTGATTACTAAAGACTGATACCAAGATTTTCTATAAATATAATAATTAAGCTTGATATCTGATGAACCCTAACCTTTACAATGTTATAGGTACAATAAACAGGTAAAAACGTTAATAAAGTAATTGACAGTATATAAAAATGGCGAAATATTTAGATTGTAGTTGTAACGCAGATCGCACACTAGAGTTGGCCGTTTGCGCAGAATGACTCATCACCCATGACAGTTTCAATCACTGTTACTGTTATACGTACTACAATTATTTGCTAAAATTATTTATCTTATCTCGACAACAATAGCGTAATATTTTTAGTTTACTTCGTTGTTGTAATACATTTCGTATATAATGTTAAACATATTGCAAGTATTCGACTGCACTACCCAACATAATCCATCAAAAGGTAAAGCGACTATTTTTATTGTATACCACTTTGCAAACACTAATATCTTATCAAATACGTTAAATACTGATTTTCATTCTCCACCTTTAATTATTTACGTGGTACTATCAGAACGATAAGTACTTCATCGTTAAACAAAATGACTGGTACAGTTCCAATAATAATTAATGAAAAATATGTGGAATTTTTATTTTAGGATATACATGGGTTCCTTCATCTGCAGGACGCTCTGCTCCACACAATGCAATGCATGCAGGACACGATGCCGATGGTAGTGCCATATACGCTGGGAGGGCGTATTACAATGGAGACACGGTTGCTTGTAAAATAATTCCACAGAGGAGACAAGCGTACGTTTCTCATGGTGGTAAAGAACATCCGGTGTTGCATTTTGACGTAAGTTATACTTTTGCTCTCTAAATAATAATATATTCTTTACTTAGTACCTGTGTGAGCAACGAATGATATGGATACATTCTTCAAATGGACATGTTCCTCATGGAGCCGTGGAGGCAGGACGAACGCGTTCTGGCGAAATTTTATATTTGGGTAGAGTGCATCACTCAAATTCTGTTACAGTTGGAAAGGTATAGGTTAATATCAAAACAATATTAAGTGGTAACAAAAAAATTTTAGGTGCATCCGTCACATGGGTGTTTGTATATTCCATTCGGGGGAAACGAAGTACGTCATACTTCTTATGAAGTCCTAGTTTTACAATAATTTTAAATGTATCACTTGCATTAAACTAATGATCCTAACTTCAGATTATCATTATTTTGACTTGCTGCAATTAACTAAACCGCGCTAAATATCATCTCTTTGGATAACCATAAGTACTCAATTATTTTACAAACGTCATTACAGTTCCCTATTACGTTTTGCGGTTACCGGCGATCGATTTCAAAATTTAAACCCCGCCCACATTTTTATAGCCCTAAACATTATCATTACTAACTGAATACTTTCTTAATCAGTACCGTAAAAACGAAAGGATAATAACTAAACAATTTGTAATTAAAGATGGCTTCCGACTAAGATAATCTAAAACTTAATCTAAAGATAACTCTTCCGTGAAAAAAAGTAGAGAACTATTGAACTATCAAACTGTTAGCATTGAATGATAAGATAATTGCACAAGGTGTGTTGCTTGATTAGTTTATGCGGCTAAAAGCCTCGATTACCATACCAATTTATTGATTAATTTTATGAACCCTACAGGTACAAAAAATGTGATAACGTCAAAAATTAACTACTAATACACGCCAGTTTTAGTAATAAAATAATTTTTTGCACTTAATGAATCGATACTCCGTCACCTCCTTTTGGTGAAAAATTGTTTTTTTTATACGCGCGAATGATTTTGGTTCATAAAGCTCTTTTGAATTGGATTCGACTATAGTTTTAAAGTATTTCATTTACATTGCAATTCACGTGTGTTCATGGTCATATCTGTAGGGATGTTGTTTTTGGTCATTTGATATATTTTTTTTGTGTTCAAATCAGTTGGTGTAGAAAATCGCGTTTTCGTCACGTTCAGGCAATTAAAGTTTTTAGGAAATTGTTACTTCAATAATTTTCACACTTGATTTCTTCGAATTTAATCAATATATGTCGCAGTTTGTTTTGTTATTTCAAAGGTTTCTTTGTTTAATCCCAGGGAAACAGTCGGTGGTTGTCGCCTTTATCAATTAAATTAAAGACTTGTTTTGACTAAGTGAATAACAACGAATCGTACGCACGTTCTAATTTCTGAAAAGTCATTTTTGTTTATTATTTCTGAGAAAATGTTAGCGCAGTAATTTTTTGTAATGTTCTTTGTGTAGGAAATGTTAAGAGGGGAGACTCCCTTACCTGATGAGTGACATGTAGCTAATAGTGCGGATTAATGTTGTTTAATTACAATTAAAACAACCGCCTAAGCACCCTTAGATGCCGAAAAATGTAAGTTTAAACGCAAACTTTTCGAGGGCGCTAGTGAAAATTACGTTTGATGTGTATTCACAAAAAAGATCTCTTCGTTCGTGGCCGTGAAAGAGAATAACGTTTGATTAATGTTGAAATCAAAATAACCGCCCTGCGGATGGTGAACAATCTCTTGTGCACACGAAATTTTAATTAAAAAACATGCGAGTTATGGGCATGTTATACGAGACTTCGGATTAAAATCAATGGTTCCTGGTGGATGATTTTGGAAATAAATGGTTCCGAGTGGATTATTCAATGCGATAAATGGATCACCTTTCACATTTTGGATTGGAAGAAAGAAAACTGTAAGTACTCTTTTACTTCCGAAACTTCCGTGATTTTGGGTGTGAGTTCGCGTTTGGTGAAATAAATTAAAACAGCGTTTAGAGTATCTTTATTTTTTTATGTTTGGTTTTATTTTAAATTAATGTTAGCGTTAAAATCTTGTTCAATGGTAAATAAATGATCGAACCGAGTCCAGGGCATGTTACGTTCGAGTTGATGTTACAGTAAAAATGACGTATTTGACTATGCCACAGACTCGTTTCGTTGATTTACCCACATAATATAATAGTTTTAGAAGCGCGGTTAAATATATGTTTCTTCGCCCGGTAAACGGGGTAGCTCATCGTTTGCATGTTTGTCTGTTGTTTTTTTTTGTATTATGCGACGAAATACGTCATAGAATTAGGACACCGTGTTAAAGCCGTGTACATTTTTTTGTACTTAATAGAGAACCGTTAGTAATGATTATTCTCTTTTATTATCTCAAGTGTTTGCATTTCTCCCTTTTCTTTAGTGAACACTTGTCTTAACAATTAAAAGATTAGGGTGGCGCCTGCCAACACCGACTGTGACCTAATGTGAGGACCATTAGTCCTCGAAAGGTAAGTGAGAGACAAATCCTAACTCACCCCTTGCCGTTAGCTAGCCGGCACATTCGTTTGCTACAAATTTGATTTTCAAATTTCGTGGCGTAACAGATCTCTAACAAAAGCTTAGGTTCAGTTGATTATTTAAAAAAAATCTTACTTGGTCATTAAAAAACCACCTTTAATAATAAATTAAAAATTAATCTTTAAATCTTTAAATGACACTAAAGGGGTACCTACAATTAAATGTTTTGTTGCAGTTTGTTATTTAAAAAAAATTTATAAACGTTTCAAAGTACCACCCGGTAGCTACGTCGGTGAGGGATCGTGACCAATTTTCAGCGATGTAGAAAAGATTATTCAAAGCAAAGGGACGCTACCATACAATTATTGTAAGTAACAATGAAACAATTACTAAATAAATTACAAGAACATTACAGATCTAATCGCAGATAAATTTACTCCAAAATTGTTTGGAAGTAAATGAACAATTCACGTTTCGATAATGAGTACCGTAATTATTATAATTCCAAACAAACAAAATTTTAACAAATTATAACAAAAGTAATTTAAACAAAGACCGAAATATGAGCGCAAACATAAGAGAAACTGTTTTGTCTGAGAGGCCTCGCGATTACAAAGTTTTATCATAAAAGTTTCAAAACTATACCAGTAAATCATGAACTAAAACGAAGGTACTTGTTTTATTAGAACTGCAGAAACGACAGGTGCTTCAGATAAATTTCCAATTAATACGGATAGGAGTAACCATAACCATAAAGAACGCAGAAAAACAAGAAGCGGAGTGTATGGTAAGATAGAAATAACCAATAGACTTTTTATGCCCTAAAAAAATGTCTTATCAGCAAAAAAGAAATAACAAGAGAAACTAAAATAAAGGTGTACAAGGCGATATACAGACCAGTCCAAACGTATGGGTGCGAATCGTGGGTATTAACAGAAAAAGAAAAAATCAAGATCAGGGCCACAAAGATGACATTCTACGAAAAGTCAAGGACATTTACAAAAGTGATAGGATCAGAAATGAGATAATAAGAGAAGAACTAAACAGAGAATCAATTGAAACGTACATTGAAAGAAGACAATTTGGGCGGTGGGGACATCTTCAAAGAATGGAACGCCATAGGCTAGTTTTGCCTCCAGTTATGCAATGATTGGTCCTTCCAGTAGAACTTCTAAAAATGATGCCTAAATGGCGTTTGTATAAATAATAAAAATTTGTTTCACTTACGGCATTCGACAGTGTATATAATTCAGTATTACAACTTGTAAATAACAAAGGAACTTATCAACCTACAAGTAATTAAATAGTTCGAGGGTTTTATTTAATAAAACAAAGCACTTCACCTGTAGTAATTACGAAAGCAAGTGACAAGACCGACAAAACCAGCCATACGCAAGAGGGAAGTCGATTTCCACGCCATTTATCGAAATAAAAGAAGCAGACGTTTTACGCAATATCTAGATAAAAATTTCGATACTAAAGTTTAGTTGTCTAAACACCAGTTGCACGAAACTGAAATTCAAAATTCATAAAAAATAGATACAAAAAACCTTACAATTTCCACTACACATTTCAGACGCCTAGACATTCTGTTAACCAACGTTGCAAGATTTTCTTGCGGCAATCTGTCCTACTCTTCAACCTAACATGCTGTAAGCTCTTTTAAGGCCACAGGTGGAGGGTAACGTTGGCCAGATGTTGTCGAGCATTATTGTGCATTCATCAAAAGTTTTTTCTAATGCAGCTATAAGCAATACGTGCTTAATGCACCTAACTCCGTCTTCAGAAACCCTTTACCTGGAGTTGTTGGTATGTTGTTCACAAAACAAAATTTCAACAAACACTGACACTTGGGAGAAACAGTGAAACAAATCGCTATAAAAAATTTAAGTATAGACATTAACATTTAGTGTTAACTGGAAGAAACAATTTTCATTACGTAAAATCGGAATAAAACTGTTAGTAAACCCAGATTTATGTCGCGGAGTTAATTTTGATAAACTATAAAAATATTATGCAATAGTAATCGTGGACGATATAAGACGTTATTTAATATATCTAATTAGAAAAATATCCATCGAGCTTCAAAAACCAGTATGTCCCAGATAATTGTTTTTTCAGCGTATAATAGTCACTTGTTAGTTTACACATAGTCTTTTTATAAAAATTTTGACTATGACTTAATTGCGCATTTAATAAATGTACGGTATACATTATTTATTATATTTTAATATGTTAAGAGAAGTTTCTATCAATTGTGAAGTATAGATCAAATCATTCCTATTATATTAAACAAATTTAATGTACGCATTTTGTTGTGAAAACCATATATTTAACTTTGATTCACTCGGTATATGCTTTCTATAGTTTTTATATCTATGGAATGCAACGTATACAATTTTCCCTAATTCGCAACACGCCAAAGACCCGTGTTTGATTTTCACGGTTAGGGTTATGCATGTAATACATCTACCGTTTGTGTCTTAATTATGTCTACCTAAAGGCTCAAAAGTAATTTTGGTAAGCAATATTTTATTAATATTTCTTTATGTAATAGCGTTTATTTTGATTTAGGAACTTTTTTTGGTGTTTTATTCCGTGTTTTTTTTTATCTTATTGCATTATCGTACTGTCTTCACTGTTCGTCGATGTGCAATTGCCGTTTGCTGTTATTTTTTTTCCTATTACGCAATGCAATAAAAAACGTACATCGTTTCTTATTTTGTTTTCTAGTAGTACTTACAATTAATTATTGATTATTTAAGTCTGTCCTATTATGAAACATAAGTTAACGTTAAACTGTCCATAAATACTCTTTCGTTATAAATAAAACTATCCCAATAACGTCAGTATAAATGTTAAAACTGGATTCAAACTTAATTGCGATACAAATCAATATAATTTTAAAAGCAGGTCAAGAAAACATACGTATGCTTCAAGCATTAATGATATTAGAGTACCGGTGATTTCGCTGTCTAGACGATTCTTTCTTTCTTTGTATCTACGGGTAGTAAACTTCAGTTTAAAGTTGTGGTAGCGTTTTCTAATTTAATTAAATGTATTGCTTAAACCGATTCGCTCACCAAATGCTTGACCGTTTTCTATTTCGACTGTAACAAAAGAACAATTCAGTACACATCTAACCCACCGTACAGGCTTCCAGCACTTCTTCTTTTGAAATATTTCATCTTAATTTTATCTCTTACTTTTTACGTGTCTTCTAATGTTTTTATTGTTATAATTTTTGTTCTTCTGTTATTTCCAATTTTCAGATATTTCTACCATTTCTCTTTATTGAATTTTGTTTTTACTTAATTATTCTTTTCTTGTATTTTTTTATTATATCCCCTTTTCCTGTCAAGTTTCTACTATTCTTCCATGTGCTATTTTTTCTTTCTCTGCGGACATCCTTATTGTTCCAATTTATATGTTTTACTCGTTATACTCAAACTTTGTTTTTTTTTTATTGGTTATTTAATTAAAGGTTCTCATTTACCCATTAATTACCTCTTATTCTTCAATACTTAGTTTAATTACAATTTTCGATTTTATCAAAGCGTATTATTTCCTGTTCCACCACTAAAGTCACGGGCATTTACTACTGTTGCGTTGTATACCTCTCAAGGTAATTGCTTATCGAAAAGTGATATGTGATAATTTTTTCTATTTCGACTTTTCTAGAGTCAAATTGTCTGCGAAAAGTGCTTTTCATAATGGTTGTATCATTTTATCTTAGTGCCACCATTATGCAACAAATTATGCAAAAATTGGTTTAAAATTTGTAAATGGAAAACTTATTGGAGGAATGAATTGTGTTGTTTCCACGCACCTCGTGCTGACATTGCTATAGCTTTTTTTACTACTATGAACTATGCAGGACGTTTTATCTTCATAAGAACAGAATATTCGTGTAAGAGCCAAGTTTCGAATATTATTAACCATTAATAAGGAGGAGCTATGCCATTCCATCTTAACGTTAGAAAGGGTTGTCCATTATAATTTATTCGGTTAGTTCATCCGTTGCATTGGTCATGCTAAAAAACAAAAAAACCGTGATATTACGGGATGTTATGCTACTCCGTTTTTCAAAGTTCACCTGGGTGTTTTAAACTTCGTTAACGACATTATTTATTACGCTATCGCTATCGAGACAATTCTATTTTTTAGAACTTTCACGGTATTTTCAAGTATGGTAAATAATTTCATTTTACAGCTTTCTAATTGTGATAATTAAATTACTTGGACCGACTCCTTTCATCTCTCTGATCTATATCGTTTTTTTAATCTCAAAACAAAAGAAGCTGATATTCAATAGAACTTGTTGTTTATAACAGAAAATAGAGACTAGCAACGCTATTGCTTTTACGTTTTATCATCCACAACTTAGCTGCACGACAACATCAATGTTTTATTACTTGCCCAGGAAACATACGTACATATCAAAACGATTCTTTCCTTCTTCGTTAGACACCAACTACGGATGGTCAATTTTAGTACATAGTTGTGGTGGCGTTTTCGAATTTAATTAATTATATTGCTTGAACCAATATGCTTACCAAATACTTTCTATCCCAAACTTGAAAAAAAACGAATCACGCCTCTCTTGCTGTCGTCCTATTAATTATCTCTACCATAATAATTAGTTGATTATTAGACATATCATCGGAAACTGTTATAAAATGTCGTAAATTTAGTGCATGTTACAATAGTTGTAAAGTTTTGATCAACTAACCGTTTTCTTAATTGCTTATTTCCATTTTAGTGTTAGTGCTCTTAATTATTGCTTATTTAATTCTTAAGTAAAAGTTAAACTGCCCATAAATACGTTATTGTTCAACAACGTCAGTATAAATGTTAAAACTTAATTGCGATAGAAATAAATATAATTTTAAAAGCAGTTAAAGTAAAATTATAACATTGCAGTTATTACATTAAGCTGTGGCAATTTAACCAACCGTACCGCAACTGCGAAATAATAAAAAAAATGAGATAACGTGCTTACAGCTACTATGATCAAAAGCTTTATATACAACAAAAGTAACTGCAACCGTAAAATGAAGATTTATTAACAACACTAATTAACAACTAGGGTAGGTCACTCTATAAATTATGGTTATGTGTTACTGCCCTTGAATATAAATGAATCCGCAATTTTTGCACGAACGTCCAGATTACACAAACAGATTTATTAAAAAAAAACTTAATGCGAGATAAAGTTTGATAAAAAAAGTAAAATAGAAGCGTTAAAAGTAGATTCTTAAAGAACTATTATAAAAGTGGATTTATAAAGAAAATCTCTAGGTATGGAGGAGACCGAGGCCATAGGGTATAAGATTAAAGGATTACGCTATTGTCAAAGGGCATTAGCTTGGATAACAAAGATTGCGGCTCGGCTCTACTTCCTGAGTGACATTGCCAGAGTTGATCTTACGAATGTGAATCTAGACGTTTAATATTGAGCAGAAAAGTTTGCTTTTTACAATTGTCTACAACATCCGTCTTATCTCAAATGAAGTTTATTTTTAGTAACACAAAAAACAAACCTATTACTTATCTAACTCTTAAACTTATAAGTTAAAAATGTTTCTTATCACTCAAGTTGTATATTCAATGCGAACATACATATAGTATGTAGTATTTATATGGATAACGGCATGATTATGCGATAAGGCATTTTATTTTCTTAAAAGAAATAAATTTATAATAAAATAGTAAAGTAAAAAGTTTAGGATATGATTATAAAAATAATGGGTGTCAAAAATGATGTTAAACGGTTTATTACATCAATGCAGATTCAGAAAATAAAATCAGATTTCTTTTGTCAACAAAATCGATTAATCAATTTTCGATTAATTTAATTAGTTTAAAATAAAATTTTAAAGATTACGTTAAAATAGTTTTACAACTAATAAAAATTAAAATCACGATTCAAATCTACCGATTTTGAAAAATTAAAAATCAGTGACAATTGTGTAGTTAGTTAAAGGGAAAAAACCAAATTCTTTCCATATACATACAATTTTTTTATTTGGCGCTTTTCAATACCGAACATACGTGTAAAATTTTTCCAATTACCATTTTTTTTAAAACTAAATTAAAGTTTTGTACCAGCTTAAATCCTAAATCTTTAATAAAAAAAAAAAAAAAAAAAAAAAATTAAAAAAAAAAAAAAAAAAAAAAAAACATTTTATTTAATTAAAAAAAAAAAAAAAAAAAAATAAAAAAAAAAAAAAAAATAAAAAAAATATATTACTTTAATTATTTAAAAAAAAATAAAAAAAAAAAAAAAAAAACTTCTTTAATTTGATTAACATTTTACGTAACAAACATTTTTTTCCAATTACCCCAAAAAATTAAAATCAAAAAAAATTTAAAAAAAAAAAAAAAAAAATTTTTAATAAAAAAAAAAATCCTATATTAAAGTTTTTAGTAACCTAAAATGTTTAGGTACTTAGTGAAAATTAGTTTAAGGTAAAAAAGCACGAATACTGCACAAACAACTAATGACTATCTACAAGTGTATCCTTTAATCATAGCAATGTATAATTCAAAAACATTAAGAAAACAAATTTATTGTACAACAAATATTTCAAATTAAGAAAAATTGGTTCAATACGTAAATCATAAGATCAATTTTCAATATGCAGGCATGTGATCGCCGTATTAAATATAAAATAAACTAAATATTGAGTAATTAGATTTGGATCCAAATTTACAGTAGTATACACAAAATAATTAATTTTTAATTAAAATAAATAGGGTATGTGAAATTACGTTTAGTTTTTAAATTATTCAAAACTAGTTAATTCATGCACGAGGAAGATATTGTTGTTTAGTATAAAACACATTAAATAAAAAAAGCAGATACATATTTCAGGGCGTGGTTGCTTGCATGCTATTGAATTCACAAGTAGTACCTCAAACTTCAGCGCTTTTAATTAACAGAATAATCAGCAGGAAAAAAGTTTCTTGATTGATTCTTAAATCATATTTGGTCCTCAAAAATTTGCATGATAACTGATAACTCGAAATGTTGGCAAAATATTTGCAAAAACATACAAAGACCAAGACAAAAGAAAAAGGAAGCCCAAAATAATTATTGAGATAAAGATAATTAAGTACATGGAAATCAACTGTTTCCACCCCACATTACTTCACTCAAGCTAACAAAGAATGACATTCCGGCCGTTAATTTCTTAGTGCGCAGAAGGAAATATCTACGTGTCACGTTCTATAGCGTAAGATGAATATAAGAATGTATGTACTAAAATTAATAGCGAAAATAATTGTGGGAACAAATAAATTATAATAAATTTATGGGAGTGACGAGCTTTTAAGAGAACAAGGACATCAATTTTTTGTTTGCCACCATATCAACCCAATTGAACTAGCATGGCATACAACAAAGGACTATTGCAACAAACTGGTTAAACCACAATATTCATCTCAAAAGCAAAACAAAAATTTATGGGTGGTCCTTATCACCGTGGTCTGGCAAAATGTGGTATGGTCCGTTATAAAATTTTAGTTTACATTATCCTATCAAATCATAATTTGTAGTTTATCTTGCCAATGGTGATGGTATCTGCATGTAATCATAACTGCATAAAATATTCTGAGAAACCATGAATGCCAAAATTGATGTAACAATTAAAGGGATTGTTGTAGAGTTAGAATTTATTTAGTTTGTAAGAATCCGCAAAATAATTTAATTAATAATAAAATTTTCGTACAATTTGCGTATGAAAATTACAAAATTTTACACAGGAAAGTCCAACAGCGTTATTTATCAACCGATAGCATGCAGGGGATAAGAAGAGGTCGAGCGGAGGTGCCGTAAACGTCACGCATTCCGAAGATATCGACGGGTATAAATGCGCCAAAATGCCTGGCTTAGCTCTCTGTGTTCTTACAGTTTTCCGAGACCGATAGTTAAAACAGAATTTAACCGCAGAATTAATACTAAACCGACGACGCCGCTTTTCTACCTGATTACGAGTTTGTTTTACAAGAATTTTACCCTTTTGTTTTTTTCCATTTTTTGAATTAATTTTTATTTTATTTATTTTGGCCGTGGTTTGTTCATGGGAGTCTTCGGGCTTCAGAGTGCCAGTCTAAAACATAAATATTAAACCGAAACTGTTACCGAAACCCACCTACCTCCGGCACTGTGCAAAATACGCTTGGTGCAAATTGAGCGAAAGAGCCGTGTTCACCATACCTATCCCTTGCATTGTGCAGAATACGCTTGGTGCAAATTGAGCGAAAGAGCCGTGCTCACCATTCCTATCCCTTGCATTGTGCAGAATACGCTTGGTGCAAATTGAGCGAAAGAGCCGTGCTCAACATTCCTATTCCCTTGCATTGTGCAGAATACGCTTAGTGCGAATTGAGCGAAAGAGCCGTGTTCACCATTCATATCCCTTGCAGTGTGCAAAGTACGCTTGGTGCAAATTGAGCGAAAGGGCCCCTGCCAAAAAAGAACTGAGCTGAATACGTTTAGCGACTGCTAAGCGAAAGAGCCGTCTTTACCTCGTTAAGATCACCACGTTGGTAGCCTCCTGTATATACACCGAACCCTGCCTTCGTGTTATCCGCTAGCAATAACCACAGTGAGCCCGTATACTCCATCAAACAAACCGAATTCGTGTAATTTAAATGATCACGATAAAATCTGTAAAACTAACCTCACAAAAATAACGTGGTAAAATTTAAATGTAAAACTCACCCGATTTATCAATCCAAATAGAAATCATTATTAGCCGCTACTAGTTTTTGTGCTGAAAATAAACACTCGCCGCCTCCGAGAAATTTAATTAAAACTGTTGCAGGAACAAACACAACGCCGAACGTGAAGGCCGCGCTCGGTCCAGGGGCAACATACATACTAGCCGTAGACTATACCAACACCGAGGAGTCCACACCGGAGCGAAATTAGCGCTAATAAAAGTTATTGTTTATTTATTATTTGATTTATTTATTTATCTATTGTAGTAAAATAAAGTATTGTTAATTTGGAATCGTAATATTAATAAGATCTCCGACTGAAAGCTACCTGAGAGCCAGACCGCTTACAAATTGACGCCTGCGAGCAGGGACTCCGGACCTGGGGACAACAAAACAAATTATTACGATTCTAATATATTTAACAACCGATTTGATATTCTTGTGTTTTCAGCTCTTAATTCTAATTTTAGGAATAAGTGTCGAAACAAAACGTCCAAGAGGACTGGCGCCCGAGTAAAGAAAACCTGCAAACATGCCGACTTCGGAAGAGGAACAACCACCAACAGACACCCGAGTTAGTTGGGTCTATAGTCTGAAGAAACATGAATTAGTTACCGAAATGGACAAATTTCACTTGAACACTGAAGGGAATGTAGAAGTTTTAAGAGGTCGATTTATAAACTACCTTCGTACCGGGAAGGAGCCACCCAAACCAGCACGAATAACCCGTCCGAACCCGAAGCAACACCGATACCGGCTGCCGCAAGAACATGCGAGATTGTTCGTAAATGGAGTGTGCGTTTTGAGGGGAAAAGTGATCCGCTTTCGTTCCTCGAAAGGATCGAAGAACTAAGAGAGTGCTATCAGCTGTCAGGTGATCAATTACTTAAAACTCTGCCGGAGTTATTAAAGGATGAACCTCTTCTATGGTACCGAAATAATAAAATGTTTTGGAGTAACTGGTCGCAATTCTTGGTAAGCTTTAAAACTCAATTTTACCACCCCGATACAACTACAAATTGGAAGAAGAAATCCGGAACCGACTACAAAAACCCCAAGAAAAAGCCAATCCATTTGCAACCGCAATCCTTACGCTAATGCGAAGACATGGTGAAATGAGCATCGAAAGTCAAACTGATCGGATTTATGAAAATCTACGACCCGAGTATAAATACTACATACGTCGCAGGGATTTCTCAAATTTACCCGAACTGCTAGAGATGGCTGCACAGTATGAAAGCCTGCCGCCGGCTCAACCTGCTGTCAAGGTACCACCGAAAACGGTAAGTGTTCCTGCACCGCCTGTGGCCGTCCCCGAACCAATAGAGATCGCAGCTGTACATAATCCAACGCCGAGAAACTCAAACTCGCCGGCTGCAGCGGCAGCAACACAAGCCATTTGCTGGCGCTGTGGACAAAGTGGTCACTACCGAAGCTCCTGCAGAGGTGTTTCTCGAGCCTTTTGTTCTAGGTGTGGTCGACAAGGAATACTTTCTCGCGACTGTACTTGTGCGAGGAGTTCGGGAAACGCGCACACCCGGCGAGAACAGTAAGGCCGTCCTCGCCAACCACGGGTGTTGCCTCCATGACTAAAAAATTCCCGAAGACTGGCCCGCATGGCTTCAAAAAGTGCGAGACCTGCCGACCCCGAAGCAAGAAATATTCCCCGCGGCTGCCCTTGATACACGTATGTTTATAACTGTAAATGTTTTCGAACATGCGTTCGCCACGCTGGTGGACACTGGTGCTGCCAAGAGTTATATTGGCGATGACGTATGTCAAGTACTACGCGAAAATGGACTGACACCGGAGAACCGTTGCAGTGAAAGCGTACAGCTCCCGAATGGTTCCGTCACTAAGACCGCTGGCACATTCACATTCCCCATCCAAATAAACCGAACAATAACGAAACTTTCAGCATACCACTTACCAAAATTAACCACCGACATAATCCTGGGTTTAGATTTTTTGCAGGGCCAACAAGTCATCCTCGATTTAGGTCAGAAACAGATGAAAATGGGGGGTGAGTACATAGGTATGACGGAGCGAAGCAATTCAGGTTTAGCCGGGATCCAGACTCTACAGCCGAATCAAACCCAGCGGCTTCAGGCATTCCTAGAAGAAGAAATTCCCCGATTTAATGCATTGCCTGGTTTAACCAATTTAATTACGCACCGTATTAAAATTAAACCCGACATAGAACCCAGAAAGCAGCGATATTATCCACGCAATCCGGCCATGCAAAAGTCATCAACTCGGAGGTAGATTCTATGCTAGCTGAAGGTATTATTGAGGCCTCACACAGCCCTTGGTCGTCCCCCGTAGTTCTCGTGAAGAAACCGTCCGGCCAATACCGATTCTGCGTTGACTACAGGCAAGTAAACGACTCCACAGAAAAAGATGCGTACCCGATTCCTTTTATCCAAGGCATCTTAGACAAGCTGAGAGCCGCCCGTTTCATCAGTACTATCGACCTGCGTAATGGTTACTGGCAAGTGCCACTTGCAGAAGACAGCCGACCAGTGACAGCCTTCACCGCCCCGGGCAAGGGCTTATATCAGTTCAAAGTGATGCCGTTTGGATTACACTCCGCTCCAGCGACCTTCCAGCGTCTCTTAGACCGCATTATTGGACCAGAGCTTGACGATAGGGCCTTCGTGTATCTAGACGATATAATTATTATAGGTAATACGTTCGAGAAACACCTCGAAAACCTGAAAGCCGTATTTGACCGTCTCCATCAAGCAGGCCTCAAAATCAACCCCGAGAAATGTGTCTTCTGCGTCCCGGAATTAAAGTATTTAGGTCATTTAGTGTCACGGCAAGGGATCCATCCAGATCCAGAGAAAGTAGAAGCGATCATAAATATGGAAGCTCCAGTAAACGTCCGCCAGCTTCGCCGCTTCTTGGGTATAACCTCGTGGTATCGGAAATTTATCCCTCATTTTTCTCAGGTCTCAAATCCTTTGACAAGCCTCCTAAAAAAGAGTACACCGTATATCTGGACCGAAGCAGCTGAAACCGCCTTCCAGCGACTTAAAGACGCACTTACTTCCTCCCTGTATTAACCTGCCCCGATTTTTCGATCCCGTTTGTATTACAAACAGATGCCAGCACGACCGGACTAGGAGCCGTCCTCACCCAGAAACAAGAAGGTGCAGAACGAGTGATAGCCTACATCAGCCGCTCACTGCATCCTGCTGAACGAAATTATTCTGTGATCGAGCTCGAGTGCCTTGCCGTGGTCTGGGCTGTAAATAAATTAAAGGGTTACTTAGAAGGTTACAAATTTACTGTCATCAGCGACCATCGTAGCCTTAAGTGGCTTCGTACGATGGAGAAACCGACCGCGAGGTTAGCTCGGTGGATTTTAGAGCTCCAGCAATATGATTTTGACATCATATACCGTAAAGGCGCACTCAACTATGTGGCAGACGCTCTCGCGTCTCCACGAGGAGATCGAGCCCAGCGACCACCTCGCACCGCTGCCCGTCCCCGAGGAAAACCGCCCATGTAGCTGGATTAGCCGGCTCCGAGCCCAAATTCAACAAGACCCGACCGCCTACCCCGAATACCTAGTTCTCAGAGACGACGTGTATAAATCCTTCCCTGATTCGTCGCCGGCCACAGCAGAAGGCCTGCGCAACCCATGGAGGCTTTGTGTCCCCAAGCCCCAGAGAGCCGCCGTTCTTCAAGAATGCCATGACGTCCCCGAAGCCGGACACCTGGGGGTGGCGAAAACGATTTCGCGTGTTTTCCAAAAGTATTACTGGCCAGGTGTGACACGCGACGTATTAAAATACGTCAAGAAGTGTGCGTCGTGTATACAATATAAACACTCCACCCAAAAACCGGCAGGAGAAATGTACTTCCGAAAAATAAACCACCCTGGCGACGTAATGAGCTCCGACCTCATAGGCCCGTTTCCGCGTTCAAAGAAAGGTCATTGTTACATCTTGGTCTTTCAAGACTGTTTCTCCAAGTGGGTTGAGTTAAAACCACTGAGAAAAGCGACCGGTCAACAGGTAAGACAAGCTTTAAAAGAAGTAATTTTCAGATTCGGTACGCCGAACGCGTTAATCACCGACAATGGTCCCCAATACACGAGCCAGGTGTTCCGTGACACCCTGACAGAGTATTCTATTACCCACCGACCGACACCGCCGTACACCCCACACGCCAACCCCGTGGAGCGCACCAACAAGGTAATTGGAACAATGGTCGCCCAATTAACCGCCGAAGATCACCGCCAGTGGGATGTCCACCTACCCGAAATAGCATTCGCCATTAATTCAGTTGAACATCGTTCCACAGGATACACGCCCGCCATGTTAACCCTTGGGCGTGAATTGGTCGCTCCGAACACCCTATTCCGCTCGCCGATTGACGAAGACGAGCCCGTATCACTGCAACCCGGAGAACGAGTGGAAAGGGTAAGTCGCGTGGAACGCCTCCAGCAGCTTGCGCGAGAAAATTTATCCACCGCCTTCGAAGAACAGCGACACCACTATAATTTGCGTCGCCGCAAGTGGATTCCACGAAAAGGGGACATGGTGTATAAGAAAGAACATACCCTCTCTGACGCTGCCCGGGGCGTAATGGGGAAGCTCAGTCCCAAGTATACCGGCCCTTACACCATACACAAAGTCTACTCGCCGGTGGTCGTAGAAATTAAGACGCCCCACTCCCGAAAAAGACCCAGCGAGTGCACGTGAAAGACTTGAAGGCGGTAGAAGAAGACAAACCAGCCGCCGCCAAAACAAGAAGGGGAACTCGAAGAAGTATATGACCGTGGGATTGCGACCGAAATACTTCAATCGAGTCGAGATGGCCCCAACAACAACGCGAGAACTGCTCCAACCGAGCGAAATATTGAGCCGGTACACAGAGGCCGAGTTGACAGCCAAGTTTCAACAGCTCTTCGATTCTCCAACAATCCCGGCGAATTGCAAACCACGGCAGCCGACATCAGCAGACATGGAGGAACTACCTCTAACGCCTCGAACGCCGGAACACCTCAAGGTTCACGCCGAACCATTAGGGAACCCTCTATTACGAACCGCCACCTCCGAAGAAGAAGAGGGTGTACACCGCCGCTCGACGACTGAAGAGGCAACGTCGCACCTGCCGTATCCGGGATCCCTACGGCAACCGAATCCGCTTCTCTCGCCGACAGGCCGAGGAACTTGGGTTGATAGATCCGGCACCAGCTCGGGTTCTGCCCGAGGGGGAGATCGTGTTAAGAATCCGCAAAATAATTTAATTAATAATAAAATTTTCGTACAATTTGCGTATGAAAATTACAAAATTTTACACAGGAAAGTCCAACAGCGTTATTTATCAACCGATAGCATGCAGGGGATAAGAAGAGGTCGAGCGGAGGTGCCGTAAACGTCACGCATTCCGAAGATATCGACGGGTATAAATGCGCCAAAATGCCTGGCTTAGCTCTCTGTGTTCTTACAGTTTTCCGAGACCGATAGTTATAACAGAATTTAACCGCAGAATTAATACTAAACCGACGACGCCGCTTTTCTACCTGATTACGAGTTTGTTTTACAAGAATTTTACCCTTTTGTTTTTTTCCATTTTTTGAATTAATTTTTATTTTATTTATTTTGGCCGTGGTTTGTTCATGGGAGTCTTCGGGCTTCAGAGTGCCAGTCTAAAACATAAATATTAAACCGAAACTGTTACCGAAACCCACCTACCTCCGGCACTGTGCAAAATACGCTTGGTGCAAATTGAGCGAAAGAGCCGTGTTCACCATACCTATCCCTTGCATTGTGCAGAATACGCTTGGTGCAAATTGAGCGAAAGAGCCGTGCTCACCATTCCTATCCCTTGCATTGTGCAGAATACGCTTGGTGCAAATTGAGCGAAAGAGCCGTGCTCAACATTCCTATTCCCTTGCATTGTGCAGAATACGCTTAGTGCGAATTGAGCGAAAGAGCCGTGTTCACCATTCATATCCCCTTGCAGTGTGCAAAGTACGCTTGGTGCAAATTGAGCGAAAGGGCCCTGCCAAAAAGAACTGAGCTGAATACGTTTAGCGACTGCTAAGCGAAAGAGCCGTCTTTACCTCGTTAAGATCACCACGTTGGTAGCCTCCTGTATATACACCGAACCCTGCCTTCGTGTTATCCGCTAGCAATAACCACAGTGAGCCCGTATACTCCATCAAACAAACCGAATTCGTGTAATTTAAATGATCACGATAAAATCTGTAAAACTAACCTCACAAAAATAACGTGGTAAAATTTAAATGTAAAACTCACCCGATTTATCAATCCAAATAGAAATCATTATTAGCCGCTACTAGTTTTTTGTGCTGAAAATAAACACTCGCCGCCTCCGAGAAATTTAATTAAAACTGTTGCAGGAACAAACACAACGCCGAACGTGAAGGCCGCGCTCGGTCCAGGGGCAACATACATACTAGCCGTAGACTATACCAACACCGAGGAGTCCACACCGGAGCGAAATTAGCGCTAATAAAAGTTATTGTTTATTTATTATTTGATTTATTTATTTATCTATTGTAGTAAAATAAAGTATTGTTAATTTGGAATCGTAATATTAATAAGATCTCCGACTGAAAGCTACCTGAGGAGCCAGACCGCTTACAAATTGGCGCCCGAGCAGGGACTCCGGACCTGGGGGACAACAAAACAAATTATTACGATTCTAATATATTTAACAACCGATTTGATATTCTTGTGTTTTCAGCTCTTAATTCTAATTTTAGGAATAAGTGTCGAAACAAAACGTCCAAGAGGACTGGCGCCCGAGTAAAGAAAACCTGCAAACATGCCGACTTCGGAAGAGGAACAACCACCAACAGACACCCGAGTTAGTTGGGTCTATAGTCTGAAGAAACATGAATTAGTTACCGAAATGGACAAATTTCACTTGAACACTGAAGGGAATGTAGAAGTTTTAAGAGGTCGATTTATAAACTACCTTCGTACCGGGAAGGAGCCACCCAAACCAGCACGAATAACCCGTCCGAACCCGAAGCAACACCGATACCGGCTGCCGCAAGAACATGCGAGATTGTTCGTAAATGGAGTGTGCGTTTTGAGGGGAAAAGTGATCCGCTTTCGTTCCTCGAAAGGATCGAAGAACTAAGAGAGTGCTATCAGCTGTCAGGTGATCAATTACTTAAAACTCTGCCGGAGTTATTAAAGGATGAACCTCTTCTATGGTACCGAAATAATAAAATGTTTTGGAGTAACTGGTCGCAATTCTTGGTAAGCTTTAAAACTCAATTTTTACCACCCCGATACAACTACAAATTGGAAGAAGAAATCCGGAACCGACTACAAAAACCCCAAGAAAAGCCAATCCATTTGCAACCGCAATCCTTACGCTAATGCGAAGACATGGTGAAATGAGCATCGAAAGTCAAACTGATCGGATTTATGAAAATCTACGACCCGAGTATAAATACTACATACGTCGCAGGGATTTCTCAAATTTACCCGAACTGCTAGAGATGGCTGCACAGTATGAAGCCTGCCGCCGGCTCAACCTGCTGTCAAGGTACCACCGAAAACGGTAAGTGTTCCTGCACCGCCTGTGGCCGTCCCCGAACCAATAGAGATCGCAGCTGTACATAATCCAACGCCGAGAAATTCAAACTCGCCGGCTGCAGCGGCAGCAACACAAGCCATTTGCTGGCGCTGTGGACAAAGTGGTCACTACCGAAGCTCCTGCAGAGGTGTTTCTCGAGCCTTTTGTTCTAGGTGTGGTCGACAAGGAATACTTTCTCGCGACTGTACTTGTGCGAGGAGTTCGGGAAACGCGCACACCCGGCGAGAACAGTAAGGCCGTCCTCGCCAACCACGGGTGTTGCCTCCATGACTAAAAAAATTCCCGAAGACTGGCCCGCATGGCTTCAAAAAGTGCGAGAACCTGCCGACCCCGAAGCAAGAAATATTCCCCGCGGCTGCCCTTGATACACGTATGTTTATAACTGTAAATGTTTTCGAACATGCGTTCGCCACGCTGGTGGACACTGGTGCTGCCAAGAGTTATATTGGCGATGACGTATGTCAAGTACTACGCGAAATGGACTGACACCGGAGAACCGTTGCAGTGAAAGCGTACAGCTCCCGAATGGTTCCGTCACTAAGACCGCTGGCACATTCACATTCCCCATCCAATAAACCGAACAATAACGAAACTTTCAGCATACCACTTACCAAAATTAACCACCGACATAATCCTGGGTTTAGATTTTTGCAGGGCCAACAAGTCATCCTCGATTTAGGTCAGAAACAGATGAAAATGGGGGGGTGAGTACATAGGTATGACGGAGCGAAGCAATTCAGGTTTAGCTGGGATCCAGACTCTACAGCCGAATCAAACTCCAGCGACTTCAGGCATTCCTAGAAGAAGAAATTCCCGATTTAATGCATTGCCTGGTTTAACCAATTTAATTACGCACCGTATTAAAATTAAACCCGACATAGAACCCAGAAAGCAGCGATATTATCCACGCAATCCGGCCATGCAAAAGTCATCACCTCGGAGGTAGATTCTATGCTAGCTGAAGGTATTATTGAGGCCTCACACAGCCCTTTGGTCGTCCCCCGTAGTTATCGTGAAGAAACCGTCCGGCCAATACCGATTCTGCGTTGACTACAGGCAAGTAAATGACTCCACAGAAAAGATGCGTATCCGATTCCTTTTATCCAAGGCATCTTAGACAAGCTGAGAGCCGCCCGTTTCATCAGTACTATCGACCTGCGTAATGGTTACTGGCAAGTGCCACTTGCAGAAGACAGCCGACCAGTGACAGCCTTCACCGCCCCGGGCAAGGGCTTATATCAGTTCAAAGTGATGCCGTTTGGATTACACTCCGCTCCAGCGACCTCCCAGCGTCTCTTAGACCGCATTATATAGCAATACGTGTAACCGA
>JALBCR010004445.1:0-118422 GCA_030710515.1 Abscondita cerata | reverse complement strand
ACCAGTACTTCGTTCAGTTACGTATTGCTCAACGTCTCAGGACATACTACTTAATGGATGGTTTGTTATGAATTTTGAATACTACTACACTAAAAATCACTAACAGGTGAAACGCTAAAATAAGCTGTCGTTCACTTCACAGTAAATTTATAATCTCTTACTACTTGAAAGTTACAGAAATACACGTAAAGTAAAAATTCTAAGGGAATCATTCAATACGGCAATAGGAATGCATTCCCCTGCTTTTAGGATAATTGCATTTAGAATTCATCATTTGGGGTATACCATTATTGTTCGCGAACTTACTTGTAAAATTTAAGTATTAATATTTGATACTTCATAGAATTTCTATTAAAATAGGAGAAGATGGTACATTTGTGCGTACGTCTCTAAACCATATTCGATTTCAAGTTTTCTTACGATGTAGTAAATATGACAATTTTAAATAAGTTTTATTTCACAGTCAATTGCTTACAAAAGATGAATATAGACATAATAAAAAATTGGTTAATCTGAATATTAAATTTTGATGTTGATTTTACATTATGGTTTGCAGATCTTTATCATTTTTTCATTTACATACAAAAATATAAGCAAAGAGAAAACCGGAATCTTTAGAGTATTCTCTACAAGACAATAAATAAAGTAGCAACCTGGTTTACACAATAATTTTGTAATAAAGCAATGTTGTCTTCGTTACAAGAGTTCCATGTTTATCAACAAGAGTTCAAAATAGTGGCGACGAAAAACTTTGACGAGCACCGATGTTTCCGGCTCCCATTGTCCTGACAATAATAACAATTTTTAATTTTTAGACTTGTTCAGATTCTAACTACGGATTTTCATGAGATTTTGGCATTCAGCCAGCTGATAAAAAGAAGCGGGTTTTCACCTATCATAATAACTTCGCCTACCAAGTGATTTGTTGTTAACTTTCAAATGCCTACTATTTTTTTATCTCTTCTACTGTTAGAATCAGAGAAATCATATATGTACTACTATGTAGTAGAAGATGCCTTACAGGGACGCCATAAGTAACTTGTCAGTTCGTCACTACGAACATCATTTACGACTACGTTACGGTTTTCTATCCAAGAAGAACTAAGACTTTTTGGAATAGATTTATGCGTTATTTCTAAAGTCTATCCCTGTCTAAAATCTCAATTAATTTTTATGACTGGATGTGCTGTCTAAGGCTTTTACCAAATCAAGGAATATAGACAGTACTTACTGCACATTGAAGGATTTTGTTATCATAGAGGTTAATTTAACATCTACCTTCTCTGTAAACCCATATTGATTTTTAAATATTATACCGAATTTTTAAGAAACTATTTAATTGAATTTTTAAAACTTTTCGAAAACTTTAGCTGAATTAGTAATGACGGAAATGGACGATAATTGTTTATCTGCTCCTTATTACCTTTTAAATAGGGTTTAACTACTGCAATTTTAAAATTCAAGGGACAAATTCCTACAGATAGAATCTTATAGATTAGGAAACGAAATTGGTAAGGCAATGTATGATGAGTTTTTTTTAAAGATTTTTACCGAAAATTATCGTATACAAAAATGACTTGATTTTTAAACGGTCTATATTTTTTTATTTTTTAATTCATGTGTGGGTGGCAGATAAAAAATTAAGAATTATTAAAAGGTGTGAACACTGGGACCTGTTTATCATGTTTTTACTACTACATTTCATTTGCCTGTTTCCGATGTTCAAAAAGTAGTTATTAAGTTCATTCTGCTATAACTTTAGGATTATTAAGTGTTTGGCCAGTTTCCGAAATGATTTTTAAATCTACCTTTTGATGACGTTTTTGTAGTATTTGTAATTTTACTCTACAGGATTCCAAAACCTTACTGTCCGTTGCATTAATAGTCGCAACCGTGCATTTATAGTAGTTATTCTTTGTTATCTTAATTAGCTCGGTTATTTTATTTTACTAGACCACTTGTAATCCAAGGTTTTCTTTTTTTGTCTTTATGATTGATAAATTCATAATATTTGCATTTTTCTAATATTTGAAAAAAATATATTGCATCAAGGTGTTAGCTATTTCATTCACATCATTGAGATTATAAAAGTAGACCAGTCCATTTCTTTCATGGACGTTATAATAGCAGTCAATGTAAGAACAGTGGCTTGTGTTTTGAGGAGGGGAATTTCCTTTTCAAGTAGATTCAAACAGATAAGGAAATGATCTGTGCAATGGAGAATAAATTATCGCTGCCATATTACATACAAGGAATTAGAAGATATATGAATGCGCGTATAAAACGTAGCCATATTCACCACATGACATCTAAATAGATGCTTACTAACTCATCGTCTGCTTAGAATATTTATATTTATGTCATAATACCAATAAACATTTTCATAGAAATTTTGGAATATAAATATAGATAGTTGATAAAGGAAATGGGTCTTTAACTTCCATAATAACTTGCGCCGTATTTGTTGTTAGCTTTCAAATGCCGATCACTCGCACTGGTTAATTCCTCGTCTCTAATACCTTTCCTAATAAAATAGAAGCAGCTGGCAAAAGTGTTCTTGAACCCACATAGCTTTTAACCAAGGATAGAATCAAGACGGCAAGGTCGGAATCAAGATGTCGTTTTCAAAAACAAGATGGCGGATAGTCGGGGTGGTCTGATGAGGTGTGGGGATACATTTTATTCATTATGCATTCAATTTGAACGCAGAAAACATTTTTTTCAAAAATTTTAAATCTGTCAATCATTATTATAATCATTATATATAAATTGAACGCAGCCAACACCTTCATCAAAATTTATGGTACCCATTTCGCTATATTAAGAGGATGAATATTATAGCGATTATAAGGCAACGTTGTATAATAAGAAACTTAACAATCATCTAAATTAAAGGTTTCTATAACGTTGCCTTTACCATTATCATTGCAGATTACTATTTTCTTAACAACAATATTTTTCCAGAACAAACGGCGGTACTCGCCCTCTGCACTTTTGAATGTATTAGGCGAGTCGCAAGTTCCTATATAGTTAAATAACTTTCAAGACTCTGCAATCACGGTGTCTTCTAAACCGATACATTCCCTCCGGCCCTTCAGAACATTTCTATATTCTACTGAAATGTACGCTGAAACCAAGACAGCAGATTCATGAACCGTTTATGGAGACATTTCTTTTTTAAATGTCACTAGAACTGATAATCATGGGTATATCTTGAATAATTAAGCCACTTTTTCCACAATATGACCGTCCCATTTGCAAAGTTATCATCTTCTATAATATAAATATGTACGTGTTTGAATTTAAAACTTCACTTATTATTGACGCGGTCCTAAATCTATGATTATAAAAATAAGATAACAAACATCAGCAAAAGTCCAAGACTACGGCCAAATAGCACGCAAATTAGTTACAACTTATAATAAGTATAATCAATAAAAGACGGATTCATATAGTAATTGACGTAATTCTTACTATTTTGAAATGAAAACGATTAATGCTAATACATTTAAAAACTAGTTTTGACCAACAATAATTAATAGAGTGATCACCAACCATACAATGAGATTGTATTCTTAAGTGTATTCACTATTTCTTCGAGATAATAAATTATTTAATAGTGTTGGTTAAAGCTACACCAATGTATTGATTTTAGTATCTTCATTTCAAACAATTTTTGATCTTTATCATTGATTATTTTACTGAAGATGATTATAAATACTAATTATTAGAAGTAAAATGTATATTAGGCAATGACATTAATCGTTTTCATTTCGAACCATTAAACTTATCTAATATCGTTTAATTTCCAAGTAGTAGTGTACTGTCTAAGCAATTATTATCAATTGGAAATTTAAGTTAATTAAAGACAATGTCTACTATGCAAAAAATTAACAACAATTATTTGAAATCTCTAAAAACCTCGAAAACTACAACAATTGAAATAGGAAAATAAATATGAACTAATATATTAATAATTACTATATTTCTGTTCTGGTAAAATCAAATTTGGAAACTTCGTGTGAACACCGTATAGTTATGATTTACTAATTATATGTATTGACATTTATAGAAAATGAGCTTATGATAAATCATTTTAGGGTTTGTGCTTAGCTCATTAAAAAATAACCATTTTAAGATTCACTTTTACCTCACATTTTTTTAAAAAATAATTACAATTATCATAAACATAGGTCGATTGTATGAACTACTATTAAAATTTAAATCGATATTTGAATATTATACAGGGTATTCCATTTCAAATAACAAATTTAACGTCGATTTTAAGTATAACTAAAAGTAGTAAATTTCTCTAAATTTTTTTTTATTAAATTACTCACAATGTATGTCTACAAATTTTCAGAATTTTAAAGTGATTAATTGCCAATATACAAATAATTTACGCTTGTCGTGACAGACCCTGTATTACTTAATATAAACTACAAACCCGTTTTTATTTCAAATTTATTGGATAATTTAAAGGTCAATGTCTTGTATCTACGTATCTTTGCAAACGTTTCATAATCAGTTCTCGATTATATACTCGTATAGTAAAACATTTAGGTAGGGTGTTGTGCACACAACTGTATTTGAGTTATTTTTACATATGTACCTACTTACAATTAAAAATTTAAAAGTGTTGTCAATGAACTTTGTTTTAACGTAATGGATCGAGTTCAAGACGTTTAAAGTCATCCAGGGGCAGGGATTTTTCTCATAATTTTGCTAGTTTTGCATATCTTATTAGCGTTTCAATAAACTGATCCCCTATGAAACATTGACATCAACGTTAATTAAATTATTTCGTTTCAATTTCATTTGATTAGCAGTAGTTTTCATTCACATTATGACACCTAATTTTTCTTTCTGGAGTTAGTAGTTCTTGAACACCGTGTATATAACAGAACAAAATTTTAATGATGAATTCAGACTGTTCTATACACTTGAAGAAGCACATAATTACTATATTAAAATTTTATTTACGTCAATTTTAATTACGCTATAATTTTGTTTGTTGAACTTGCTACCACATAATCACAAACGAGTTTTAAAGATTTTCTTTATTACGCGTTTAAAACTATAACCTTGTCTTATCTTGTTTCTAAATACAACAAATTTTTATTTATAGTGAAGTGTTAATGAAGGCTAATCAATTAATGGTGTACAGACATAAGGAATATACCAAAAATTTAAAAAACAGGTAATTTTTTTTTAATTAAGTATGTTTATTACCTATTCTAGAAAATTTTACATTGTATGACATATGTATGTATCTTAACCAAATAATAAGACTGGAATAAACTATAGACATCTACAGTACAGCGCCATTTTGATTTGACGTTTGTATTTTAGAAAATTATGGTAAAACGTAAATTTTAACTAAAATTTTTCATTTTCGTATAAATAAGAATTTTATCTACCTCTAACTTATAATCAACACATTAATTACTAATTGTGTGTGAAATTTAAACGGAACTTTATTATAAAAGATTTTTTGTAGACATAGACAGACAATGAAACCGCACGCGTTCCTTTGTTGTAGTAACTGTTTCTATTTGCAAAAATTAGTTTCGATAAAATTATGGTGTATGGCTTTTATGCACTCCTTGCGATTAAAACACTCGCCTCCGCATCTCAGACTTACTTCAAACCCTTGTACCATAAATATCATTATTTAATTTTTTCAGATTCCATAATGAACGAAAGTGCGAAAAATTCATTCTATTTTCTGCTATTGTTTGGTAAATAGGTAATATTTGTTATTTAATTTTAATTAATTATTTTAATTTGTCAAAATAGTGTTGATACAAACCAACCTTGCACAAAAGTTTAAATCAAACCGTAAGTATTGTGGTTATCAGCACTCGGATGATTATCATCGACCCACTAGCCAAATATCAATAGACGAATATCCATGGATGGTGCAATTATTGCATAATAATGAAAGCCGATGTTCTGGTTCACTTATTAATAAATTATATGTTCTCTCTTCAGCAGATTGTATGTCAAATCAAATTCTCCCAATGTATGTGAACTAAACTCTTTTCTGGAGACCATATCGAATAATAATTTGTTACAGTACTACACTTCGACTTGGCGACTACAACATAACATCTTCAGAAGATTGCATTACAAATGGAGAAGACGAACGAGAATGCAATGATGGCATTATAGAAATTGGTATAGAGGAAAAGATTATTCATCCACTTTATAACAGTAAAACCGATGAAAATGACATCGGGTTAATACGACTCTCTAAACCAGTACAATTCTCAGGTAGTTTACTTCAGAATCTTATGAATTGTGACCTTGTGTTGAAAGTTATAATGAGCGCAGCGCCAAATTTATAATGGATTATTTTAAGAGAATTACAACAACATTTGGCCAGAAAAACTGTTTTGCCTAGTTCTCTTTTTATAACAACCAAAAGTAAAGAAAAATATGCAGACCAATCGCAATTAAAATAAAATGATATTTTAATCGTTTTCTGAAATTATGCTAGTTTTTATAAGATGAACAATAACAAAATATTGACAAAAACAGATTGTAGCGTCACAGTTTATAAGATTTTAAAATCTATATGTAACTATATATAATAAAGGTAATATTTTAGATTATATTCGTCCGATTTGTCTGCCCGAACAAGACTTGTTATTATCGGGTAATGTTTATAATCTCTCCACTTCTGGTTGGGGTTCATTGGAATATGGTGGAGTTAAAATATCTCAAATAAAAAGCGAGTACCGACGAGTTTCGTAACGCTTGATGAGTGTAAAAAACTGTATGAACCCCACGATATTCATATTACTGAAGATCAAGTATGTGGCAAAGAATATGGAACGATTTCTTGTAACGGAGATGGTGGTGCTCCATTGATGCATGCTGTTAAAAATCAGTGGGAGCAAGTTGGAATAATGTCGTTTGGTGTGGGATGTGGAGGAGACTATTTTACAGTATATACTAAAGTATTTAGTTATTTAGATTGGATTGCATCTACAATCCGTCCTTAAATTAGAAAATCGTAAATATGTACATAAATGACAATAACAAAATGGAAAATTTATCAATATTAAACAATATCATGACTCTTATTATTTGCAAAAATAAAAACCGCGCATTAATTTATTTTTAGGTATTTACAGGTCTTATTAATGCATAAAACATCAGAAAAAATCATTCATTAATAGAACCCTATTAATGAATGATTTTGTTTTTCTATTAATGAACGATTTCAATATACATACAAATCAAGTGAGTGCTCAAACAGCAAATCTGTCACAAAATTTGAATTTCTACATAATTAAAGAAATTAGGTGAGTAAATGAATGCTGACTTTTTTTAACGCCGCCGGAAGTGGCGGGATCTGCAAATATTGCCTAAAAATATTTACTATTTGAACTTTTAATTATTGTGAGTTGTGACGTAAGTAACAATTTTATAACTTAAATATTTCTTTATTTCATTAGAATATGGCCGACTGAAAAATATTGTAACTAACTCGAATATTAAAATGCGATTAATACACTTGTTCGTTAAATAACTATTTCCATCGACCGTGCATTTATGACTTACATTAATGTAAACAAAATTGATCATTAATGACCCTATTAATGAACTATTTTCTATTAATGAACGATTTTAGTATAGGCAACTAAGCATACATATGTAATACATTATCTGTCAATAAATTACAATATGAAAATGTAAATAAAAAATCTGGAATAATTTGTAGCAAAGCTAATTTTATTAATAACAAATCAACAATAATTTACAATTGTAATAAATCTTCAATTTGTTCACACAAACTTTGAGACATTTTGTACTACACACAACATTCTGATAATAACACTTAATAAACATTGAAGGGTGTTCAGCTCATCTATTTTACAAACTATTGTCTCATGCAGTTCTTCGATATCGTTTACTGATTGTTCAAGAGTTAAATTCTTCAACCAGGGCTGTAAGAGAAAATAAAAACTAAAATATCTTTTGGAGGTGTAGTGGAATCACTTTAAGAAAATGTTTTTTTAAACTCTACATGCGTATGTTGTGAGAATAACAAAACCATTAAGGTGAAACCAAGCTTCATCGTTAAAAATCTTAAGCTAGTATGTCTCCGATTAAAATGTTGCAAAACCATTGTCACTATTGAACACATGTAGGATAATCAATCCTGTCTCGATAAGTTGGTGGACCACTTGTACACAATAAGTATATGAATGAATATCTTTGTTCAGTATCATGTGACAAGTCATTATCGAAAATTCAACTTGTTTACAGGCAACGTAGAGATGTACTTGGGCTTCTTGCATCGTTTATCAAACATTGTCAGCCATTCCTAATTCGGTCTTTGTAGGTGCATCACTATTTTGATTAAGCACCAATCCGTTCTCACAAAAAGAATAATACACTTTGTTTCGCTGTAATGAAAACTATTCTATTTCGACGCAACAATTGGAAAAAAAGTAGGTACCTCAATTCTCCATCAACTTAGTGACCTTAATTAAAATACGGTTGTCAAATAGCCATACAAAAGACGAAAAATTCCAAGAATGATCAAATGCAAAGCTCACAAAAAGAAGAAACAATAAAGTTAGGTTATGTTATATAATTAAAAATTGTGTTGAGTTCACAATATGATACTTCCTAAAGGTGCGTTCACAATAGCATATCTTCTCTAAAATTATTACATTGTAATTTTATTAAAATTACAAAGTACGGTCGATGGAAAAGTTGTGTAACTAACTTTAGAATTAAACTCGCTTCGCTCACGCGTTAAAATATCTCGATTGTTAATCACCCTTATTAATACACTCGTTTGTTAAATAACTATTTCAGTCGACTATGTATTTACAGGTCTTATTAATGCATAAAACATCAGAAAAAATCATTCATTAATGAACCCTATTAATGAATGATTTTTTTCTATTAAGGCTCCTCTGCAGTATATTGCATTAATATGTAATTTTTGCATAACTGTAAAACCATTTTATACGTTAGTTTTGAAATGAATGACCGTTACTACGACGTGATCGCTTTTACCAATAGGTGGAAAATAGTTTAATTCAGAAATAAGATTCTCGTCTGTGGTCAGGATTAAGTCCATAAGTGAAGGTTTTGATGGAGGCCTAAAACGAGTAGGTTGATCCACATATTGGAAAAGGCCAGATTCCTAGTACATGGTAAAAAAATCAGTATTTGCGTCTTTAGTTTCCGTGGAAGTTAGGTTGACCAAGTCAATGTTATTGTAGTTGAAATCTCCAAAAACAAAAGCTTATGTTCAGGAAAATGGGCAGCCGAATCAATGGATGAGATTAATATATCATTGTCATCTACATGTAAACCCGGAGGTCTGTAAATGCACGCAATTAGTAAATTTTCGTTTAGAATTTTCACTTTTAGAAAAGCAATTCGCAATTAGGTGTAGGGTACGAGGTAACCTGCTCAGCGTAAACTTTAGTTCATGAAATTTCATTTGTTGCTAGATCGGTATGTTTCGTTTATGTTTCAGAATTTCAATGGCATCATAAGGGTTTTTTAAGAATTATTTTAATTGAGCGACATTTACCAATTACTGGCTTTCCGAGCCTTATAATTTTAACCGTTTCTATATTCTCCTAATAGACAAAGCATCGAGTATATTCTGATTTATTTGAGATTCATCACGTTTAATTTTTTCTACAGCTAGAGCTGCTGTTGATTCTTCAACATTGTACGTAATGTACAGGCTCTCTAGTTGCGTTCCGTGATTTCACAAATAAATTTTTCGTTGAGTTCAGGAGTAATAATTAACTCCGTACTCTGTTGCTTATGTTTTTTTTAACTCAAAAATCTCTTGCCAAAATTTAGAAATGATTGATTTTAATGCTGCCAGTTCGTTATTTTTATCAGTGCATTCTTTAGAATGATATGTAAGTACACGGTTTGCCGATAGCAAACATGTGACCTCGGCCCGGCTAATGCCTGAGCAGGCTGAATGCACCGCAAAAATCGCATTTTATTACCTTATCAGTTCCAAAGACACTGCTACAGATGCCGCAACGTCTCAGGACATACTACTTAATGGATGGTTTGTTATGAATTTTGAATACTACACTACACTAAAAAAATCACTAACAGGTGAAACGCTAAAATAAGCTGTCGTTCACTTCACAGTGAAATTTATAATCTCTTACTACTTGAAAGGGTGGTTCTAAGAAATACACGTAAGTAAAAAATTCTAAGGGAATCATTCAATACGGCAATAGGAATGCATTCCCCTGCTTTTTTAAGGATAATTGCATTTAGAATTCATCATTTGGGTATACCATTAATTATTGTTCGCGAACTTACTTGTAAAATTTAAGTATTAATATTTGATACTTCATAGAATTTCTATTAAAATAGGAGAAGATGGTACATTTGTACGTACGTCTCACAAACCATATTCGATTTCAAGGTTTTTCTTACACGATGTAGTAAAATATGACAATTTTAAATAAGTTTTATTTCACAGTCAATTGCTTACAAAAAGATGAATATAGACATAATAAAAAATTGATTTAATCTGAATAATTAATTACGATGATATTGATTTTACAATAGGTTTGTAGGTCTTTTATCATTTTTATTACATACAAAAATATAAGCAAGAGAAAAACCGAATCTTTAGAGTATTCTCTACAAGACAATAAATAAAGTAGCAACCGATGCACAATAATTTTGTAATAAAAGCAATGTTGTCTTCGTTACAAGAGTTCCATGTTTATCAACAAGAGTTCAAATAGTGGCGACGAAAAACTTTGACGAGTACCGATGTTTTCGGTTTCATTGTCCCGACAATAACAACAATTTTTTTAATTTTAGACTTGTTCAGATTCTAACTACGGATTTTCATTGAGATTTTGGCATTCAGCCAGCTGATAAAAGAAGCGGGTTTTCACCTATCATAATAACCTTCGCCTACCATGTATTTGTTGTTAACTTTCAAATGCCTACTATTTTTTTATCTCTTCTACTGTTAGAATCAGAGAAATCATATATGTACTACTATGTAGTAGAAGATGTGCCTATACGGGACGCCATAAGTAATTGTAAGTTCGTCACTACGAACATCATTTACGACTACGTACTGTTTTCTATCCGTTAAAGAACTTTTGAATAGATTTAGTGCGTTATTTCTAAAGTCAATCCTTCTAAAATCTCAATTAATTTTTATGACTGACAGTGTCTAAGGCTTTTGCCAAATCAAGGAATATAGCAAAGAACACTTACTGCCATTGAAGGATTTTGTTATCATAGAGGTTAATTTAACATCTACCTTCTGTAAACCCATATTGATTTTAAATATTATACCGAATTTTTTTTAGAAACTATTTAATTGAATTTTTAAAACTTTTTCGAAAACTTTAGCTAAGTTAGTAATGACGGAAATTGGACGATAATTGTTTATCTGCTCCTTATTACCTTTTTAAATAGGGGGTTTAACTACTGCAATTTTGAAATTCAAGGGACAAATTCCTACAGATAGAATCTTATAGATTAGAAACAGAAATTGGTAAGGCAATGTATGATGAGTTTTTTTAAAGATTTTACCGAAATTATCGTATACAAAAATGACTTGATTTTTTAAAACGGTCTATATTTTTTATTTTTAATTCATGTGTTGGTGGCAGATAAAAAAATTAAGAATTATTAAAGGGTGTGAACACTGGTACCCGTTTATCATGTTTTACTACAATTTCATTTGCCTGTTTCCGATGTTCACAAAGTAGTTATTAAGTTCATCTGCTATAACTTTAGGATTATTAAGTGTTTGGCCAGTTTCGGAAATGATTTTTTAAATCTACCTTTGATGACGTTTAGTATTTGTAATTTCACTCACAGGATTCAAAACCTTACTGTCCGTTGCATTAATAGTCGCAACCGTGCATTTATAGTAGTTATTCTTTGTTATCTTAATTAGCTCGGTTATTTTTATTTTACTAGACCACTTGTAATCCAAGGGTTTCTTTTTTGTCTTTATGATTGATAAATTCATAATATTTGCATTTTCAATATTTGAAAAAATATATTGCATCAAGGTGTTAGCTATTTCATTCACATCATTGAGATTATAAAAGTAGACCAGTCCATTTCTTTCATGACGTTATAATAGCAGTCAATGTAAGAAACAGTGGCTTTGTATTTTGAGGAGGGAATTTCCTTTTCAAGGTAGATTCAAACAGATAAGGAAATGATCAGTAATGGGAGAATAAATTATCGCTGCCATATTACATACAAGAATTAGAAGATATATGAATGCGCGTATAAAACGTAGCCATATTCACCCATGACATCTAAATAGATGCTTACTAACTCATCGTCTGCTAGAATATTTATATTTATGTCATAATACCAATAAACATTTTCATAGAAATTTTGGAATATAAATAGATAGTTGATAAAAGAAATGGGTTTTAACCCATAATAACTTGCGCCGTATTTGTTGTTAGCTTTCAAATGCCGACTACTGCATTGGTTAATTTCGTCTCTAATACACCTTTCAATAAAATAAAGCAGCTGGCAGTGTTCTTGAACCCGCATAGCTTTTAACCAAGGATAGAATCAAGACGGCGTCTTGGAATCAAGATGTCGTTTTCAAAACAAGATGGCGGATAGTCGGGGTGGTCTGATGAGGTGTGGGGATACATTTTATTCATTATGCATTCAATTTGAACGCAGAAAACATTTTTTTTCAAAATTTAAATTGTAATCATTATTATAATCATTAATATAAATTGAACGCAGCCAACACCTTCATCAAAATTTATGGTCCCATTTCGCATATTAAGAGGATGCATATTATAGCGATTATAAGGCAACGTTGTATAATAAGAAACTTAACAATCATCTAAATTAAAGGTTTTCTATAACGTTGCCTTACCATTTCATTGCAGATTACTATTTTCTTAAAACAATATTTTTTCCAGAACAAACGGCGGTACCGCCATCTGCACTTTGGAATGTATTAGGCGAGTCGCAAGTTCCTATATAGTTAAATAACTTTAAGACTCTGCAATCAACGGTTCTTCTAAACTCATACATTCCCTCCGGCCCTTCAAACATTTCTATGTTCTACTAATTGTACAGCCTAGTCAGCAGATTCTTGAACGTTTATGGAGACATTCGCTAAAATGTCACTAGAACTGACGATCTGTGTATTCAGAATAATTAGCCACTTTTTCCACAATATGACCGTTTTGCAGTTATCATCTTCTATAATATAAATATGTACGTGTTTGAATTTAAAACTTCACTTATTATTGACGCGGTCCTAAATTTATGATTATAAAAATATAGATAACAAACATCAGCAAAAGTCCAAGACTACGGCCAAATAGCACGCAAATTAGTTACAACTTATAATAAGTATAATCAATAAAAGACGAATTCATATAGTAATTGACGTAATTCTTACTATTTTGAAATGAAAACGATTAATGCTAATACATTTAAAAACTAGTTTTGACCAACAATAATTAATAGAGTGATCACCAACCATACAATGAGATTGTATTCTTAAGTGTATTCACTATTTCTTCGAGATAATAAATTATTTAATAGTGTTGGTTAAAGCTACACCAATATATTGATTTTAGTATCTTCATTTCAAACAATTTTTGATCTTTATCATTGATTATTTTACTGAAGATGATTATAAATACTAATTATTAGAAGTAAAATGTATATTAGCCAATGACATTAATCGTTTTCATTTCGAACCATTAAAGCTTATCTAATATCGTTTAATTTCCAAGTAGTAGTGTACTGTCTAAGCAATTATTATCAATTGGAAATTTAAGTTAATTAAAGACAATGTCTACTATGCAAAAAATTAACAACAATTATTTGAAATCTCTAAAAAAACCTCGAAAACTACAACGAATTGAAATAGGAAAATAAATATGAACTAATATATTAATAATTACTATATTTCTGTTCTGGTAAAATCAAATTTGGAAACTTCGTGTGAACACCGTATAGTTATGATTTACTAATTATATGTATTGACATTTATAGAAAATGAGCTTATGATAAATCATTTTAGGGTTTGTGCTTAGCTCATTAAAAAATAACCATTTTAAGATTCACTTTTACCTCACATTTTTTAAAAAATAATTACAATTATCATAAACATAGGTCGATTGTATGAACTACTATTAAAATTTAAATCGATATTTGAATATTATACAGGGTATTCCATTTCAAATAACAAATTTAACGTCGATTTTAAGTATAACTAAAGTAGTAAATTTCTCTAAAATTTTTTATTAAATTACTCACAATGTATGTCTACAAATTTTCAGAATTTTAAAGTGATTAATTGCCAATATACAAATAATTTACGCTTGTCGTGACAGACCCTGTATTACTTAATATAAACTACAAACCCGTTTTTTGTTTCAAATTTATTGGATAATTTGAAGGTCAATGTCTTGTATCTACGTATCTTTGCAAACGTTTCATAATCAGTTCTCGATTATATACTCGTATAGTAAAACATTTAGGTAGGGTGTTGTGCACACAACTGTATTTGAGTTATTTTTACATATGTACCTACTTTCAATTAAAAATTTAAAAAGTGTTGTCAATGAACTTTGTTTTAACGTAATGGATTGAGTTCAAGACGTTTTAAGTCATCCAGGGGCAGGGATTTTTCTCATAATTTTTCTAGTTTTGCATATCTTATTAGCGTTCCAATAAACTGATCCCCTATGAAACATTGACATCAACGTTAATTAAATTATTTTGTTTCAATTTCATTTGATTAGCAGTAGTTTTCATTCACATTATGACACCTAATTTTTTCTTTCTGGAGTTAGTAGTTCTTGAACACCGTGTATATAACAGAACAAAATTTTAATGATGAATTCAGACTGTTCTATACACTTGAAGAAGCACATAATTACTATATTAAAATTTTATTTACGTCAATTTTAATTACGCTATAATTTTGTTTGTTGAACTTGCTACCACATAATCACAAACGAGTTTTAAAGATTTTCTTTATTACGCGTTTAAAACTATAACCTTGTCTTATCTTGTTTCTAAATACAACAAATTTTTATTTATAGTGAAGTGTTAATGAAGGCTAATCAATTAATGGTGTACAGACATAAGGAATATACCAAAAATTTAAAAAAACTGGTAATTTTTTTTTAATTAAGTATGTTTATTACCTATTCTAGAAAATTTTACATTGTATGACATATGTATGTATCTTAACCAAATAATAAGACTGGAATAAACTATAGACATCTACAGTACAGCGCCATTTTGATTTGACGTTTGTATTTTAGAAAATTATGGTAAAACGTAAATTTTAACTAAAATTTTTCATTTTCGTATAAATAAAATTTTATCTACCTCTAACTTATAATCAACACATTAATTACTAATTGTGTGTGAAATTTAAACGAACTTTATTATAAAAGATTTTTGTAGACATAGACAGACAATGAAACCGCACGCGTTCCTTTGTTGTAGTAACTGTTTCTATTTGCAAAAATTAGTTTCGATAAAATATGTATGGCTTTTATGCACTCCTTGCGATTAACACACTCGCCTCCGCATCTCAGACTTACTTCAAACCCTTGTACCATAAATATCATTATTTAATTTTTCAGATTCCATAATGAACGAAAGTGCGAAAAATTCATTCTATTTTCTGCTATTGTTTGGTAAATAGGTAATATTTGTTATTTAATTTTTTAATTAATTATTTTAATTTGTCAAAATAGTGTTGATACAAACCAACCTTGCACAAAAGTTTAAATCAAACCGTAAGTATTGTGGTTATCAGCACTCGGATGATTATCATCGACCCACTAGCCAAATATCAATAGACGAATATCCATGGATGGTGCAATTATTGCATAATAATGAAAGCCGATGTTCTGGTTCACTTATTAATAAATTATATGTTCTCTCTTCAGCAGATTGTATGTCAAATCAAATTCTCCCAATGTATGTGAACTAAACTCTTTTCTGGAGACCATATCGAATAATAATTTGTTACAGTACTACACTTCGACTTGGCGACTACAACATAACATCTTCAGAAGATTGCATTACAAATGGAGAAGACGAACGAGAATGCAATGATGGCATTATAGAAATTGGTATAGAGGAAAAGATTATTCATCCACTTTATAACAGTAAAACCGATGAAAATGACATCGGGTTAATACGACTCTCTAAACCAGTACAATTCTCAGGTAGTTTACTTCAGAATCTTATGAATTGTGACCTTGTGTTGAAAGTTATAATGAGCGCAGCGCCAAATTTATAATGGATTATTTTAAGAGGATGACAACAACATTTGGCCAGAAAAACTGTTTTTGCCTAGTTCTCTTTTTTATAACAACCAAAAGTAAAGAAAAATATGCAGACCAATCGCAATTAAAATAAAATGATATTTTAATCGTTTTCTGAAATTATGCTAGTTTTTATAAGATGAACAATAACAAAATATTGACAAAAACAGATTGTAGCGTCACAGTTTATAAGATTTTAAAAATCTATATGTAACTATATATAATAAAGGTAATATTTTAGATTATATTCGTCCGATTTGTCTGCCCGAACAAGACTTGTTATTATCGGGTAATGTTTATAATCTCTCCACTTCTGGTTGGGGTTCATTGGAATATGGTGGAGTTAAAATATCTCAAATAAAAAGCGAGTACCGACGAGTTTCGTAACGCTTGATGAGTGTAAAAAACTGTATGAACCCCACGATATTCATATTACTGAAGATCAAGTATGTGGCAAAGAATATGGAACGATTTCTTGTAACGGAGATGGTGGTGCTCCATTGATGCATGCTGTTAAAAATCAGTGGGAGCAAGTTGGAATAATGTCGTTTGGTGTGGGATGTGGAGGAGACTATTTTACAGTATATACTAAAGTATTTAGTTATTTAGATTGGATTGCATCTACAATCCGTCCTTAAATTAGAAAATCGTAAATATGTACATAAATGACAATAACAAAATGGAAAATTTATCAATATTAAACAATATCATGACTCTTATTGTTTGCAAAAATAAAAAAACCGCGCATTAATTTATTTTTAGGTATTTACAGGTCTTATTAATGCATAAAACATCAGAAAAAATCATTCATTAATGAACCCTATTAATGAATGATTTTGTTTTTTTCTATTAATGAACGATTTCAATATACATACAAATCAAGTGAGTGCTCAAACAGCAAATCTGTCACAAAATTTGAATTTCTACATAATTAAAGAAATTAGGTGAGTAAATGAATGCTGACTTTTTTAACGCCGCCGGAAGTGGCGGGATCTGCAAATATTGCCTAAAAATATTTACTATTTGAACTTTTAATTATTGTGAGTTGTGACGTAAGTAACAATTTTATAACTTAAATATTTCTTTATTTCATTAGAATATGGCCGACTGAAAAATATTGTAACTAACTCGAATATTAAAATGCGATTAATACACTTGTTCGTTAAATAACTATTTCCATCGACCGTGCATTTATGACTTACATTAATGTAAACAAAATTGATCATTAATGACCCCTATTAATGAACTATTTTCTATTAATGAACGATTTTAGTATAGGCAACTAAGCATACATATGTAATACATTATCTGTCAATAAATTACAATATGAAAATGTAAATAAAAAATCTAGAATAATTTGTAGCAAAGCTAATTTTATTAATAACAAATCAACAATAATTTACAATTGTAATAAATCTTCAATTTGTTCACACAAACTTTGAGACATTTTTTGTACTACACACAACATTCTGATAATAACACTTAATAAACATTGAAGGGTGTTCAGCTCATCTATTTTACAAACTATTGTCTCATGCAGTTCTTCGATATCGTTTACTGATTGTTCAAGAGTTAAATTCTTCAACCAGGGCTGTAAGAGAAAATAAAAACTAAAATATCTTTTGGAGGTGTAGTTGGAATCACTTTAAGAAAATGTTTTTTTAAACTCTACATGCGTATGTTGTGAGAATAACAAAACCATTAAGGTGAAACCAAGCTTCATCGTTAAAAAATGTTAAGCTAGTATGTCTCCGATTAAAATGTTGCAAAACCATTGTCACTATTGAACACAAGTAGGATAATCAATCCTGTCTCGATAAGTTGGTGGGCCACTTGTACACAATAAGGATATGAATAAATATCTTTGTTCAGTATCATGTGACAAGTCATTATCGAAAATTCAACTTGTTTACAGGCAACGTAGAGATGTACTTGGGCTTCTTGCATCGTTTATCAAACATTGTCAACCATTCCTAGTTCGGTCTTTGTAGGTGCATCACTATTTTGATTAAGCACCAATCCGTTCTCACAAAAATAATAATACACTTTGTTTCGCTGTAATGAAAACTATTGTATTTCGACGCCACAATTGGAAAAAAGGTAGGTACCTCAATTCTCCATCAACTTAGTGACCCTAATTAAAATACGGTTGTCAAATAGCCATACAAAAGACGAAAAGGCAAAAGAATGATCAAATGCAAAGCTCACAAAAAGAAGAAACAATAAAGTTAGGTTATGTTATATAATTAAAAAATTGTGTTGAGTTCACAATACGGTACTTCCTAAAGGTGCGTTCACAATAGCATATCTTCTCTAAAATTATTACACTGTAATTTTATTAAAATTACAAAGTACGGTCGATGGAAAAGTTGTGTAACTAACTTCTTGCTTCGCTCACGCGTTAAAATATCTCGATTGTTAATCGCCCTTAATAATACAATCGTTTGTTAAATAACTATTTCAGTCGACTATGTATTTACAGGTCTTATTAATGCATAAAACATCAGAAAAAATCATTAATTAATGAACCCTATTAATGAATGATTTTTTTTTTCTATTAAGGCTCCTCTGCAGTATATTGCATTAATATGTAATTTTTGCATAACTGTAAGACCATTTTATACGTTAGTTTTGATTGATAAAAAGGTGATCGATATTTTATTGGTTATATCTTATCTATACACAGTCCTGTATGTACTTGTTTTTAAAAAATAAAAATTGATTACTACATAATTAATAAAAAACTTAAATATTTGCATAACCTTTTATGGGCACACGCTTGAAAGTATTCAAATTTTCTTGTTATATTTGGATGTTATCCTGGTTATTACTAGTCCGGAACGTCCGTATTTTTGTTTTAAATTTTTCCTTAATCATAATATTTTAAAAAACTGTTTTAAAAGTAGTCAACCAACATTACATATAACTGAAAAAATGACGGTTACTCGTTTATACCTACTGCCTCAGGGACCTCATTGGTATAATCGTTTAGTGAAAAGGGATAATCGTTATACTTATAACAATAAATGGCAAATAAAACTATAATTGAAAACAATCTGAAGTGTTTATACTTTACAGAAAGGCAATTACATTAATAAAATGAAAAAAGGTACTTAGTATAAAAAGTAACATATTGTATTTAAATGACGTAAATTAATATTATACAAAATTCACACTTATCTACTACAAATCGGCGCGTTTAATTTCTCGAAAAGGTAAATTTCGTACAATTCTTGAATCGACAAACTCCGGAAGTAACGCAGACAAGTAAAATTTTTCTAACAATATGGATGTCACATCATTAAATAGTAATACTTATTGTAAACCTTTCGAGAACTTGAAGGACTTAGTTACTAGTGAAAAACATAAGATTGTGAACGTTGATGTAATAAATACCAAGTTTCGACAACGTATAATGGAGGGGATAATCAAAATCAAAGTAAAGACGGAAAAAGGGGAAAAATATAATATTTCTACGATGTATGGAAAGAAAATGGACACAACGAAAGCAATTATAGAAAAGGCAATAAAAGAAAGGGATGAAAACAAGTTGATTATAGGAGGAGATTTGAATGATGACATAGGAGAGAAGGAGGAATAATGGTAAATAGAAAGATAAGAAATAGGATATCAATGGATAAAAAATAAACTGACAAGGAAAAATTTGATAGAACTATGTGAAGAAAGAAGTTGGACAATAATGAACGGAAATTTGGAAGAAGAAGGAAAAGGGGAATTTACATATGTAGGAGAAAGAGGCCAGTCAGTAATAGATTATGTGATTATAAACGAAAAAAGTAAGGAGGGCATAGAAACACTAAGAATAGGAGAGAAAGAGGTACAAGAACAAGACGAGGTATGGAGAGAAAAGAAAGTATGGACTGAAGAGAGTATAAAAGAGAAGAGAAAGTATAGATTAAGAAAACAAGAATTAGGGAAGAGAAAAGATTGGTGGAACGGAGAATGCGAGAAGGGAAAAAAAGAATTAAGAAAAGGAAGAAGAAAATGGAAAAAGGAAAGATAGAGATAGATGAATACAAGAAGGTTAAAAGTAAATTTTAAGGAGTATGTGCAAAAATAAAGAAGAACATAAAAAAACAAACCGAGATAAAGATTACAGAAGTTAAAAATGAAGGACAGGTATGGGAATTCATTAATAAAAGAAGGAGGAAAAAAGGAGGAAGGACGGAAGCAAATACAGATGGGGAAAAATGAGAAAACACTCTAAGAAGTTACTAAGAGAGAGTGAAAAAAAGCAAGAAATGAAGAAGTTAGAAAAAAGGATAAGACACAGAGAGGATGGATAAGGAAAAGAAGAAATGGAAAGAGCAATAAAAATAGTAAAAAAAGGAAAAGCAGAAGGGACGGATGGAATACAAAGAGAACAATGGAAGTACACTCATGAAATTTAAAACTTGGACACCACAATTTCTGTAAACAAAAGTTTGCACATTGTGAAGCGGGCTTAAGGGTATCATTTACAATTCTAACAGCAGGTAGTCTCAGCAGGGGTTATCTTATAGAAGGACTGTAGAATGAATCATTACACTAAGCACGTTTTAGAAAATAGGTAATTTACGTTGCTTACTTCATTTTTTCTTTAAAGAATATATTTGAAGGTATCGCTAATTAAACATCCATAGCTCGATTAATTATCGAATCAAAATTTTGTTTAGGAAATGTTTACAAAATAAAATTAGAAATAATTTTGATTTAAAAACGTCTACAAGCAATAACTTTTAAATTAAATCAAAAACTAAACATGATTATTTGGGTTGACTGATTATTACTTATTTTTAAATAAATCTAACTTACTAATTATTGTAAGTTATTAAAAAAATCATTAAACTCTCTATTCATAATATTTAGTCCTTACAAAATGTATATTTTATGACGTTTCATTTTTTTCTGTAGTTAATATAAAAAGTGAAAATAAAAACTAAGGCAATTCTTATTGTCAACGTATATATTTAGTTTTTGACAAGAATTTATTACATAATTATAATTAAGATACCAAGTTATAGTTTAAAATTAAATGAAAACTTTTTTTTTAAATAAAGGTATTACTATATAAATAAATATAAGAAATCAATAATGGTGTGATCTCCATTATTATTGATACATTCTTGAGGCGTCTGCTCATTGACGCTATCAAGGTATCAATATAATTAATGTTAATCGTTTCCCATGCGGTATCAATGGCTGCAATTAGTGCATTACGGTTTACTGGTATAAAATTTGGCCCTTGTTGTCTTTGGATAACAGCAAGTATTCGAGCCCAAACATTTTCGATAATGTTAAAATCTGGGCTTTTGCTGGCCAGGGTAACAGCTCCAAGTTATTTTCTCGTATCCAATTGCGCACAACCACACCCCGAAGTATGAATAGGGGCGTTGTCCTTTAACAACAAAATACATTATGATGAAAATGTTAATTCAACAGATCCCGAACTATTTTTGGAGAAAGTATAGTGAAATAAGAATACTTACTTGTTGGAAAATATAATCTTCGTCTGGATAAAACACTTCGACTGAAGGTTTCGCAATAGTTTCCAAAATATCTAAATACGCAGCAGAATCAAGACGTCCATCGATAGCCAACAAACTCCTGGGTCCTGCGCGTATCCCAACCCCACACATTCACAGAAAAATAACCACTTCGTTTTTTAGGACATATGTGATTATTTTCGTAACGACTTCCTTCCATTCTAAAAACTTTTAGTGGGTCCATCGTTGCGGCTATTGAACGTTTTTCGTCGCTAAAAATCACTCGATTTCAAAATTCCAAAGGTTCGTTCACATATCGCCTTGCAAATTCAGACGACGTCTCATATTTTTCGTCACTGAAGAACTTCTTTCGCAGCAGCATTATACTTCTTTATTCCCATCTCCTTTAATCTTTTTTGTGCAGTTATACGGCATCCGGGAAAATGTGTATCTGCTATAGCCCTGGGTATGTAGCAAATGGTTGTTCTGTTGCGTAATGAAACAACTCGAGATCTTGAGCACGTGTAGATACTTTAGGTCTACCACTTCCGATAGCTCTTTCCAAAGTGTGTTCAAGATTCCATTTTACTCGGTAATGCCCTACGGTGCTTTTTGGTATATCTAACATACGTGAAATTTCACGCACGCTACGGCCCGCCGCTAATTCTGAAACAATCCGCGCTTTCAAATCAGCACCGAGATGAGGTGGCATTTTCACAACACTTGAAATTTTAAACTAAAATGGAATTTACATTTCTTACTTTATTTATTGGTTCACACTACCCCTACTCAAACAGTAGGTAATTGTTTATTTATTACATACTTCTAATGACGAATGTAACAACCCTTAGAGCAATATGACTCAAAGGAAGTAAATTAAAACAAGCAAGGATATTCTATTGTTATTGAAACTTATTCATAAAGTAAAAGTCATTTCCTTATAATGCTAATGGACAGGATTTTCTTTTAAGTATTAAGATTACAATAGAGGACTTATAAACTTTCGAAAATATCTAATTATAAATATTTACACTGCAATTGCGCTTTTTCCTTAATAATTTCTTGTAATAACATACACGTTCTTGGTTTTAAGTTGTCATAAATTTGATATGATATAAATTTGTTGTTTCTAATATTCACATCACAAACTAATCTTTATTCGCCAAAAATTGTTTGCTTAAGTTGTAAAGCTTCGTACACACCTGAACAACAAACCGAGCAACAAACAAACAACGAACCGAAAGTCAAACAGAACGACAAACGATCTTTTTATGATTTCCACAATCCGAACAACAAACGGAACGTTTGTGCTGTTCCATAATTATTTTCAGTAGTTTTCAGTTTATATATATTTATTATTGAGAAGAGAAAATTGCGGAAAACAAGAAGATAGTGCCAACCAAATTTTTACGCACAAAGAAGAGTAAAAATTATAATTTACTTCGCTTTTTTTTATTTTGGAAATTTCCCGCCCAAATGATGCTAATAGGGACATCATTTTTCTTGCATTCTTAAACACTGATTAATTTAAAACATTTTTCTTCTGTCAACTCCATAATATTACCTAAAAACACAACAAACCCACAAAAGGGAGGACAAAAAATAAATAATTTAATTCTCCCGCATAAGTGGGAACGCCGTAAACCGTTCGTGGAACAATCAGGACTTGCGAATCTGTTCTAAAATTCGTACGTAGCACCGTCCAAATTAATGTTCCGATTGCCGTTCGGTTCGTTGTTCTGTTTGTTCCTCGGTTTGTTGTTCAGGTGTGTACGAATCTTTACAATAAGCATATTAATATGAACTATATCTTATGAAAGGAGAGTTATGTAACTATAATTAACGACTTAACGTTACGTTAGTAGATTCCATTTACTATTTACACATATTTTCTTGGAACATTCGATAATTAACTATCGGGATATGATGACCCTATACTTCGCAGGTTGTGCGCAACTGGATACAAGCAAATAACTTGGAGCTGTTACCCTGGCCAGCAAAAGGCCCAGATTTTAACATTATCGAAAATGTTTGGGCTCGAATACTTGCTGTTATCCGAAGACAACAAGGGCCAAATTTTATACCAGTAAACCGTAATGCACTAATTGCAGCCATTGATACCGCATGGGAAACGATTAATATTAATTATATTGATACCTTGATAGCGTCAATGAGCAGACGCCTCCAAGAATGTATCAATAATAATGGAGGTCACACCCATTATTGATTTCTTATATTTATTTATATAGTAATACCTTTATTTAAAAAAAGTTTTCATTTAATTTTAAACTATAACTTGGTATCTTAATTATAATTATGTAATAAATTCTTGTCAAAAACTAAATATATACGTTGACAATAAGAATTGCCTCACTTTTATATTAACTACAGAAAAAAATGAAACGTCATAAAATATACATTTTGTAAGGACTAAATATTATGAATAGAGAGTTTAATGATTTTTTTTAATAACTTACAATAATTAGTAGGTTAGATTTATTTAAAAATAAGTAATAATCAGTCAACCCAAATAACCATGTTTAGTTTTTGATTTAATTTAAAAGTTATTGCTTGTAGACGTTTTTTAAATCAAAATTATTTCTAATTTTATTTTGTAAACATTTCCTAAACAAAATTTTGATTCGATAATTAATCGAGCTATGGTGTTTAATTAGCGATACCTTCAAATATATTCTTTAAAGAAAAAATTAAGTAAGCAACGTAAATTACCTATTTTCTAAAACGTGCTTAGTGTAATGATTCATTCTACAGTCCTTCTATAAGATAACCCCTGCTGAGACTACCTGCTGTTAGAATTGTAAATGATGCCCTTAAGCCCGCTTCACAATGTGCAAACTTTTGTTTACAGAAATTGTGGTGTCCAAGTTTTAAATTTCATGAGTGTACATCGGAGAAGGAATGAGAGAAAAAGTAAGAGAAGTATTCGAAAGATTATGGAAAGGAGAAGGGTTACCAGAAAAATGGAGAGAGGCAATAATATGCTCAATTTACAAGGGGAGATAGGAAGGAAGCGAACAACTATAGAGAGTGAGTATAATGAATGCAGGAAACAGTTAGAAAAAAATTGGAAAAAAAAATAGAAAGAAGAATATAATACCGGATTGTAGCAAGCAGGATTTAGGAAGGAAGAGGAACGATAGACAATATATACATATTAAAGCACATAATCAATAAAGTTAGCAAAGAAAAGGAGGAAAGATGTACGCAATATTCCTAGACATTAAAGCGGCATTTGATAATGTGGAAAGAGGGATTATGGAAAGGATGGAGGAGGTAGGAATAAACAGAGATATAAAAATGCAATAGAGGGAAATATACGAAGAAACAAAGGTGTAGAACGAGGTAGGGAGGAAGCTAGGTAGAAATTTAGGACGGAAAAGGACTAAAACAGGGATGTCCGCTAAGTCCAATCTTATTCTCGATATACATTAGTGATCTTGAGGAGGAAATGGAAAAAAATCAAGTAGGAGGAATAGTAGTAGGAAGGAAGAAGATATAGGTTTTAGCATACGCGGATGACATAGTGTAATAGCGAAAAATGAAGAAGAGATGAGAGGAGTAGTTAAATTTATGAAGAAATACCTGGAAAAGAAAAACTAGCAGCAAATGTCGGTAAAACAAAAATTATGGAATTTAAAAAAGAAAAGGAAGAAGAAAGGAAGTGAAATGGTGGTGGGGGAGGAGGAGGTAGAGAAAGTAGACAAGTATAGATACTTAGGTTACAACATCAGATATGATAACAAAGATGGAGACCATATAAAAGAAATGAAAATGAAAGGAAATAGAATAGTAGGACAAGTATGGGGGTTGGGGAAAGGATATTTGGTAAAGATATAGAAAGGAGATGGATGTTTGAAAAGTTGGTAAGAAGTGTGGTACTGTATGGAGCGGAGATTTGGGGATGGAGAATGGCAAAGAGCTGGAGAAGATACAGGAGAAATACTGGAGGTGGACGTTAGGACTAGAGAAGGAGACACCGGGGTATATAGTGGAAGAAAGAGCTAGAAATAGAAAAAATAAGGATACAAGCAGGGAAGAATTGCAGTAAGGTATGAAGAAAAAATGGGAAGTAGGAAGGAAAATGAAATACTATATGAATGTTGGAAAGAGATCGAGGCACAGTTAAAGACAATTTTTATAAGGAAGCGTTAAATGTTCTAAGCAAAACAGAAGACGAATATGATCATTATGGACTATCCATAGAGGCGCGAAATTAAGGAAAATGGACCCAGAACAAAGAATATTTTGTGAACCTTTAATAAATATGGCAGTTTTTAAAGGTACTCTTCGCCAATTAAATAAACATTACACTATACAGTCTCAAATACTCAGAACATCACAAAACATACTGTTTCATCTGCAACCCATTTCAACACCAGCCAAATTCATTTGCCTCACATACCACAAACATATACTGTTTTCATCTTGCAGCCCAGTCATCACCAGGTGGCCCATGGTCTGCTGCAATACATCTATCTCAAAATACTACACCAAGCAACACCTCAAATGTTTTTAACCACTCTGAAAATATTTCACTTATTTCATAAAGCAGAAATAACAATTACTCTGAGTCGATGCCGTCTTGAGGATTTATTCCACTTACAGATTTATTGAGAGGGGGTACTTCTTTCCAAATGACTGATCAATTGAATGATTATAACAACACTGATGACACCACACACCCACATACATCATTGTTTATCTGTTATTATCTGTGCGTCTTAAATGAACATTGTTATATATTTTGTGTTTCAAAGAGTTTAATAATTCCTCATTTGTTTATTTAAAAAGTTTATTTTTATTTGTTTCATATTTCGTGTTCTAATAGTTCTCATTTTGTTATTTAAGAAGTCTATGTTGTTATGTTTTTTAAATAAATGTATTTTATGTACGTTTATAAATATAATCAATCCAACTTACCTTCAAATAATCGTTCTTTAAAACTTCATAAATGGTTTGACATGTTTCGGGTATAAATTACACCAAGGGTTTTTGGGGATATTCTGGTACAAAATTTTAAATCTTCATACGATCTTCCTGTAGCTAAATACCGCCAATGTTGCAGCTTAGTCTTGCCTCGGGGAATATGGCCACGCGCATCACTGTATTTTGCTTCATTATATAGTCTTTCACTAAACTTATCAACTCACTAAAGTCTCATTTGTCCATTCTAAAATCGTTTTTGTAATCTTCAGGATTTGTTTCATTTATTTCTTTCAACAAGTTGATATGAGAATATTCCTCTCTCCGCAAATACCACGGTTTTGACCAATATCTCTTTTTTTCCATCGAGTCACATGTTTCATTTCGTCGGCTTCTGCTAACAGTAGCAAACCATTTGTTTTTTGGACAAACTCATTTAGTCGCTTTTCTCAATGGAAGAATGAATTTTCACGTCTAAATGCTGCCACTTTCCAAAATCCAACTGAAGTATACAACAAACACTACAACAGTCTCCGGTTGTGGACTGAACGATGTAGGTACAAGGCATACCAACAGTCCGGGACTGCAGGCCTGGCGCAGGTATAGCCGGCAGTCCAGTCGCGCAGGCCACGACTGTACGTGAAGGGTACCTTAACTGACATGTGTTGTTTGTATCTATTATACATTCAGTAATTACATTATCTTCTTGTGATTCGATATTACTGCATTCCACTACATAAAAACAATTAATGGGAAAATGAATTAAAAATTCTATTTTTACTTACTTCTTTCTGGAATAATATATGGCTTAATAGTTTTCCTCGTAATCAGTAAGAGTTGTTATGTCGGGGACATCTCCGCCCGTTTTAAAAATTTCTAACTTGTTTGCAGCTTTTTTCTGCTTTATACTTCTTTTTACACAATCGTATTTTAAGCGTAAAACTTTGGCAGTTCTGTTTAATGACCCTGTTAGTGCATTAAATTCTACCGCTATGTCTTCCCATACTTGATTTTTTTCTCTCCACGTAATAGCATCTGTTTTCTTATTCTCAATTATTTTAATATGCCTTATGGCAAGATCTATTAAAAAACGTATTTCTAACTCAGTGAAATTGCTGGCTCTTTCGCGTTTTCGCGTTTTCCTTTTCTGTAGAACTCATTTTTGAAATACTAACTTCTAACCTATAACTCTTGACCGCTGTTTTAACGTTTACCGCGAAAACATTTTCACATAAACAAAGTATGGTATCCTTTTCTTACTTATATATAACGTACTATAGCCGACTTTATTTACACATCAGTATGAAGTTGCATTCGACATTTTTGTATTACCAACATGATGCCAATAATCTCTGAGAACATCATTAGCGAAATAGTTATTAGAAATATAAGTTGTACTGGAAAAACAAATTTGTGATATTCTCCTATTAAAAGTATCTAATAAATTTATATAGGAAATAGCTATTGACAGTTTATTAGTAGTCAAGACCATTTCCCTAATCGTATAGTACATTTTAAATACTGTATTGTGATGTAAGTGTTATGTATGGTGCCCCAGAAGATCAGTATAAACCTGTACAGTGTGGTGACGAAACCGTGTGCAATTGTGTATTGGTTCGTCTTGGCAAAGCATTTACTTCAAAGGTTTAGGAAAACCACTAAAACCTAAACATGCCAACCCTTACCCACCTAGTATTCACATGTAATAATATCAATTAAGTGTGTAATGTTGATTGTGTTTTGTGAAATTGTGTTGTACATTTTTCTTAATTATCCGGGAGGTCTTGATGACCAGGTCCGGAAACCAAAGTGATGATTCTCCAGGAACAACATGTTTTTCTTGTTGACCATGGAGTACCGTAAGGTACTGATCACCTTCCATATTTTATATTTGCACCAAAACCCATAAAAAACACACACGAAAAAAAACTCTAAAGAAAATTGACGTACCAGATAATTAGGAAAAAATTATTGTGTTCAACTAAATGACTTAATTTAGACAACACCTTGTTCTTATAAAGCGATTATTTTAATACAATTAGGTCATTATTGCTACATTGCTGGAGGGTTACAATTACCTTCATTTAATTAATTTTACTACTATCCTAAGCTGCAATTATTTATGACTTTTACGTTGCATATTTATAACGAAATTTCAAATAATATTTTATGTTTGTTTATGTAATTGTGATTTTGCTATAAAATACATTAGGTACCTACTACAAAGTTTAAAAAACAAAGTATTTTGAGCAAACAATAGATATGCTAATTAGCAATTATCGAATGCCCCAAGCTATATTCAGAATTGTTAGAGCATAGTTGGTTGCATACAAAACAAACAGATTTTTATATGTAACTGCAAGAGAGAGCCTTAATGCACGATTTCAATAAAATACAAATCAAGTGCGTGCTAATCAAACAACACATCTGTCACAAAATTTGAATTTCTACATAATTAAAGAAATTAGATGAATAAATGAATGCTAATAATTTTTTTTTATACACGATCAGGCGTAAAATTGACTTATTTAACCCCATTTTCGGGCGTAAGTAGTAGAACATTTGCCCGCGGGCTTAAAGTGTTACTTTTTACGCCCGTGGGCTTTCGGTTTTTAAATCGTTAAAATTGATCTAATGTATTGCTGGATGCAACCAACTCGCCATTATTGGTGTCTATTGTATTGACTATTCTGAAATCAACTTTAAGCAATTATTGATACGCTTGTTAAAGATCTGTATTCTGTAAACGGTTATGTGCAATCACACTTCACAGTGCTTCTATTTCACTGCATGAATGCAGCCATCCCTTCTTAAACTTTACTAGAGTAATTTCCTTAACCTAACCTTCATTTTTGCGTATTGGTTAATTTTTCTTCTACTTTTACACTTCCTTCATTTTTTATTTGCTTATTTTAGTCTTGTTATCGGTTTATTCTCTATGTTTTGCATTCCGTTTTATTATTATTATCAGGAAATCTTCCATGTTTTTTTTGTTAAAGTCCTCTCTACCCTTTTTTGCTAAAATCGTTATATCGAGTCACTAAGAACTATACTATTTTTTTATAGAAAGAATGTTAAAACAATGTCACGGACACGTTTGAAAAACTAGTTTCCAGGATTTACCGTTCTGTAGTGCTGCTTTACAGGGAAAAATTACATGTTTTTGAAGCGACAAAATAACACCCTTATATACAATTGAAATATTCTAAAATATTATTTTTCACATTCTACAATGTTCTTTCCAACTCAGTACGGCGCTTTTTTTTAATTTCAAGATCAATTAATAAATTGGGAAGAATTTCAATATTTCACGACAAAAGCTGCAAAACCAGTCTTATTTTCAAAACATAATTATAACAAATCAAAATATTTTAGAAAAAAGGCTCCGACATAAGTTACGTAACAAATCCATGTTTATGATAGTGAAATCCAAAATTATTTTATCAAAAACTGTAGCCTTGAGAGTGTCGCCCGTGACATAGGAATTTTACATGGAAATTGAAAGGTAGAGATGACTCTTCAAATAATAGTTCGATGCTTGCAGTTTTACAATATGACAGTCAGTGAGTGACAAATAATCGTACATTATTATTATTACTATTTTTCTATTTTACCCCATTTTTAACGGTTTGAAAGAAATAAAATTTTCAGTATTGCGGTAATCTAGTAGTGCTTTGTGAATCTAGTATTCTTTACTTTTACAAAACAAAAGACAATTTAACACAAATTTTATTTTATTGCGTTCATTTGACATTTAAATTTCAATTAATTGAATTTAAAGATTAAATAAATACCGTTTGTTTTTGTTCCTGATATTGTATAATAATTTTATTAAATGTTTTGAATTACAAAACACACGTAAATAGAAATATAGGTTATGAAATTAAATTTTCGTTTATGCGCCTGCGTTTGCTTTGTATAGGGAAGAAATTCCACGTGTCTCGTGTCCCTACTATTCAAATATTTGGGTATTTTTAATAATAAGTCTTCATGATTTATAAACAAATTAATTAGATAATTAAAGTTTATCATTAATCTATACTATTAATATGTATGTTATCTGCCACTTTAATTTAATATAAATTAGTACCAACCTAAAAAACAAAAAAGCAGTAAAAAAAAAGTCTTCCGTGAAAAAAAAAAACATCCAATAAAGCACTCAAATGACGTCATCAGAGCATCGAAATGTCGACATTAAATGGGTAAAATAGAAAAAAAAATAATTTTTTTGGTGTTTAACACGAGCCGCCAATGTTCATGTGCCTGACATTCATATTCCCCAACTGTTATTGTCAAAACGAAACGCGACATATGTAACAAAGCAAAAGCGCCGTAAGTACAAAGATTCAACTCATTATTGTCCCACTTGAAGATAAATCTATTTCTCTAAGATTTGTTTCAAAAATGAGAAAAAATAGCTCAGCTTAAGAAACTAGACAAATTGTTGATGTACTTCTATTGTTAGCTACCGATAGTTTGGTTTTGGATCTTCGCAGATGTATCTCAATATAAAACGACAAACATCTTAACAATTTATTGATTGTTATGCGTAGTAAATAAAGATAGATGCTAAGCTACTTGTCATAAGTAAGTAAGTAATGAAATAACAAAATACGTGGCAGCCATAACTTGCAAAGATCCAAAAATTAAATTATAGAATGAATTTGCGCCACTATTTACTTTTTGTAAATGCTGTCAAAGAATTCAAATTTTGACATAAAAAGTTTGACAATTAAAGGGTTAACTTGATGTAAGATGACAAATGTATATATTATGCCCATTTACTCACGGCCACAGCTTACTAATTAATTTTTGTGGTTAGATTGTCATCAATATACGAAACTTATACGTAAACAGTATTCTGCAATTAGTGCCAATGTTACCCTCTACGAACACTAATTCACGAAAGATGCTGTATTAGGTATGCTACGAAACACCATGCTACTTATTACGATCTGAAGCGTATACGGAAAAAAATTATAAAATTAGTATAAATCAATACAGCAGTAGCTGCTTGTAGGTCATCTACTATGCTTTCTTATATCTGTGTTTGAAAATCTATATCTTCTTGCAATTCCTTCATATTGGCTTCTCTGTTGATCTGTAAGTAACCACCACTACCTTTCACACGTAAGTATTGATCTATATATAAGGTTTGGTTTCAATCGATACTTCTCTCTTGTTTATAAATTTATTTTTTAGTGTATAAAAGAATCAATCGCCTTCTACATTCTATTATTAAAATTGGCTTCTTGGGTCCCTTTCTCGTCCAATATATGCATAAAAGAATCAATCGCCTTCTACATTCTATTATTAAAATTGGCTTCTTGGGTCCTTTCTCGTCCAATATTTCTACTACTCCTTCAATCTCTTTTTCTTGTTTACCTTTTCTTCTCCGAATGTCATTGAGTTTGTTTTACTTTAACCCGTAATTGCTACCAACGAACCTATAGTACTTAACCACTACCGACGGGTCATTTTTGACCCACACATTCATTTTGCAATAAAAAAACACACATTTTGAAAATTCGAAGTCTCATACCAAATGAAACACAATTCAATAGCACAATGTTGACAAATAGGGATTTTACAAACTGAGAAATGATTTTAAGTTTTGCGGTCTTTTTGACTAAGACATATCAAATACCTTTTCTTTCTTGATGGAACACCGTCATTCGTCCATATTAAAAGAGCTTCTATCGTAATTCCAAGAAGCGAGACTGCAAAGTTATCAAGGAATATGATTACAGTATATTCGGCGTCTAATATTCGAGGTTCTTTTAAATAACTGAAACCAGTGTTTTCAGTTCCCAATGAGAATTGATAAAGTACTCGACTATTTACATCGGATATGTTCAAAATTGTATATAAAATTACCATCGGCCAGTGTCGAGAGGTCCAATGCATCAACGCCTGCTTTTGTACCATTGCAATCTCATATCATGATCAGCTTGGAATCATGATTTTGATTTGTAGCATCATCATCACGGAAGCTTGAGATTATATTACTAGAGATTTTCCTTTTTATAAGCATAAACAACAATGGTCCTATTGGATTGAAATCCAAGGAGGGATGAATGAACTGGGCGATTTTGTTGACTTGAAATTCAGGTGAAATGTTCTTTTATTTTTATTTTTTCAATTCATCAATTAATTCATAATTAAACAACGTACGTATACCAATTATCCCCACTTACATTTCTGTTTCAGTTGATAATAGGTTCCACCATTCAGAGAACTACTTGAGTTAGATGGGATAATTTTATGTTGTTTGCGTTTCCCAAATCTCCATGTTTGTATACTGCTCCATTAATCATGTAATGGGTTTGAGAGTCTGTAAGTATTTGAAGTCCGTGTTTAGCGAGCTTGCTGGGTATATACACTCTAAATGCACATCTACCTCTAAATGTAACAAGCATTTCGTGAATAGTATCGTTTAGTCCTGGAGAATAACTTTTTTTGAAATTCAGTACAAACTGTTCAAACATGTCCGAGATGGATGTCATTTCTTTAATGTTATGCGAGTAGTTGAAGTTGAAGCATCGTCGAATCTTAGACAAGACAACAAAAAGAGAAATCGTGCAAGTGACATAGTACATCGAAATAGTTTCTACTAGTGCCATCAGTAGACCACATAGCCCATAGGTTTTCATAGCCAGATTTGAATATTCCTTGGAAATATAAAAGTTCAATAAATGCTTCCACTTCAATTTTGTCGGTTTATTTCTCATTAGTGGAATCAGTGATAAGCTGTAGCATTTCATCTAATAACAGGAGTTTCCATGAATCTGATGCTGTAGAAGGTGGATTTTCCTTTCAAACCTGCTAAAACATTCAGAATCTATTTTACAAGAGTTCTTCTTCTGGTTGGTACTTTTTGTGTCCACTTTGTCCACCTTTTCCATATCATAACCTTTTTGATTCATTACTGTACCGTCAGAAATATTTTCTCCGTCTAATTCAAATAGCTCATCTGGTAATCCTTCTTCAAATTTATCTTCTAGATCTTGTGGTGGGTCCCAATCTAAATTGTAACAATGTCCGCTGTATATTTCATAATCTTGTTCGACGGCATCACTCTCATAGACATGAGATAAAAATGCTCTACCAGCTTTTGTGGAATCTTCTACCACAGATGTTTGATTTGTAAATCAATATTTTCAACAAAATGTCAATCCTTCCAGAATTCTGGATCATTGAATATTTCTACCAATTTCTTATCGGATAAACTATGTTATTACTTTGAGCCATGGCGTACTAAAATGTAGACCAGTGGTATAATTTATTTATTGAAATAACTATTAGTGGTTTCACTTCATTTTCAAAATAAAATGTTTTATAAATAATATAACTAATGCAAACACATATGTTAAAAATAATATTTAACTTGATTGTATCAAAATGATTTATTATATTATTTGTACTACCCAAGCACGTGTATATCTCACTTCAGAAAAATATTAAATAATAGGTCCCTTCACTATCTGATCCGAGTACTAAGAAATCAGGAAATAAGCAGTTACCGTTAAGTCTCTCCTACCCTATTAGGACATATTCCCACCAAAATAAAGTATGCGCAGGGTCATACAGACCTGTCTGTAGCAGTTACAGGTTAATAAATGTTCATTCTATTATCTTTAATAATAAATCCCTTTCAATTTCCGCGATCATTACAACATCATCTTCGTATGTTCCCTCCGAATCATTGACTCTTTGTGTTTTTAAATATCTAAACATAATCTTTTTCGCTCTCTTGTTACATTTTTAAATGATTTCCGCCATAAATATTATAAACAGCAGTGCGCTTAGGTTTCTTCCTTGATTTAATCCTATATCAGAATTGATCTTTGACCCCTCTAAGTATCTGATTTGTCACAGCCAGCTTCGAAATTGTGCATCTAATGATTTATGCAGTAGTTTTTAAAAGAAAGACTGAATAGCAATATGTCTTTATTGTGACGAAAGAACGTTCCTTACATTACACTGAAATTTCAGATATTAACTGAAGGACACTTATAAAAGAAGCGAAACAATTCAAAATCAAAAGTATGATTTACATAATTAGATGTTTTTATTAAACAATCTACAAAACACTTGTTTTTTTCAGTTTTTCAGTCACTTTCAATCATTCGATTTAGTCGAAGCCTTAACAATAAAGAAAAGTCCATGCTTAACAGTAATTTGAAATACTGTTACTTCACCAAGAGAACAATGTAAAAGAGTCGTTTCAGAAATCATTACTTAAAAGATTTTTTACTCGACAAAGGTATGCTGCTTTTGTGAATGCAGAACATCTGGTAATACACGTAATTAACGAACGTCACAAACAAATAAAATACTTTCCATCTATTTATTTCAAGCAAAACAGTCTGAACAAACGTTAGTTAAAACATACAGATAATATAACAGGACAAATCTTTATGAAAAAACCTTGTTGTTATTGGGAAAGGTTCCAACAAAGTAAATTTAAATTATCAGGTCAAAAGCACTTTTATAAACATTGTGTAACAACAGCTTTTCTCGTAATGGCATTAACAAACTAAACAATTAAGAATATCCATGTTTGGAACAACCCATCTCTTAAAGAATAAATAGTTGATGCAAAGAAATTAATTAAAACAAATGTTTCCTTTTCAGCCTTTATGCAAACTAATTATATGATTGGTACCATCTAGTTCCGTATCAGGCGACTTCTCCAATTGGTTTAATGATGAGTTCGTGAATCTAAAATAAAAATAAATATATTGCCACAGAATAATAAACTTAACAAATACAGGAACATCACTTTACGAATTTTGTGTCATTTAATGTAACTCGCGTAGTCTTCCTGCGCAGATTACAAATTGTGGAGAAAAAAACAATGCCAATAAAGCGTTTAAAAGTCAGCCATTCAAACAAAATTAAAAAATACTTACACATTTATGTGTTTGTTTACATTGTAGATTGCAATAAACACTGTTTTTTTGTAATTTGTGTTGTCTTTATTGATAGTCCTTGAAAGAAAGAAATAAACGCACAAAATTTGTTTCTGACGTGTTATCCGTATTGTTATAATCAAATTTCTTATTCATAATAACAATTAAAAAAAAACTATTTTTTTTGCGTAAATTTGTTTTCTGCGATCGGGGAGAAACGGTGTCGAATGTTCGATAGAGTAATATTACAAAGAACAGGAAGCCAATCGATAGGAGTAAATTTAATGGTTCCACTAATTATACGCATAGTGCAATTCAACTGGGCATCTATTTTTTTAATGATAACATTGATAACTATTCAACCAGACAGGAGCACAATATTCTGCTGTAGAATAAACTAATGCCAATGCAGCTGTACGAAGTGTCTTTGCATCTGCTCCCCAAGTTGTTCCAACAATTTTTGAATGTCATTATTTCTTGTTTTCATATTTTGTTGGTTGGTACAATTTCTTTCTATGTACGCAAGGACGAAATTATTTCGAGAAGGAAAGTAGGAGGGAGAAAGGTACGCAGGGATTTCAAGTGTAAAAAGCTATGAACAAACATAGTAATAAATATAATGTCTCAAAGGGTTGTTGAAATAACAAATAATTTTTAATTTCGGTAGTTGAGTTTAAGTTATTAGTTAGTTCAATGACTGAGCTGTACGTGAGTGGACGTATTCAATAACCAACTCAGAAACTACTTAATTTTTATTTTAATAATAATGTTATTATTTTCCGACTACTATGCCAATAGGTTATAGGCCCAGAAAGCCATAATCGCAATTGAGTGAAGTGCAAAAGGTGCAAAAACAAAAAGTACAATTATAAAAACAGTGCATGAAGACAAAGTAACTGTAAAGTTATACTAATAGATAACATTCGGAAAAGAAATATTCAACTGTTTAATGGTGAAAAAAAACGCAACGTGGAAATTTTGAGTAAAATCTCTTCTAAGCGAGCGAACTCGTTCTACAAAACGTCATCACAGAAAATCTTGCAGACAAACCGACTGTTGAATGGAAAAACAAAACGCTACCGCTCCTGGTATACTTATCGAATACTTAGGTCATTCGTTCCTTAATTTTGCAAAAGATAAAGTATACGCGAAGGATTTAGATACCATTTATGAAAGAAAAAGTCTTGCAACGCAGTTGGTTTGTTAAAAAAATTATGAAACCCAACGTTGGTAAAAAAAAGAATTGTTGTTTTGTTCCCGCTCCTACTGAAGGCCTGTTTTCTTTAAGAAGACTTTGATAATCTATAGTATAAAATAAATAAGAAATTATTTACTAAAGTTAACATCCTAATATGAACTCGAATGAAATAATATTCATCTTAGATTCCGACACATTATAAACAAGACGAACATTTTTTTACTGCATATGAAAATTTGACCGTACAATTGAAAATATTGGTTCCAAAAACTGGAACATCAATTAAAGCAACAATGAAAGGAATAATCAAAGTCACCAACAACCAGGTAGCCGTTTTTTAGAAAATGCCCTCTACTCCGAAGAAGTCTCCTATAATTTATTGTCTGTACGACGACTTGAAAAAAGGAATAACAATAATACTTGATCCTGCAGGAATTGTAATATTTAAACATGGAAATTTATGGAACATCAAAATTTCTCTCTCAAAATCGGCACATGGGCATAAAATGTGATTAGCATCATAATTTCCTAGTAACATTTTTGAAATTTTAACAAATTGACCCATTTTAGGACATTTTTTTCCAAAATTACGAACTTGACAATTGACAGATGTTACCTGTCAAATTGACTTGGCGCATTTTAAGTTATTTCAGAAGCAGAAGTGAATGCCCCCCAAAGTTTTTTTTTAACTACAATAATAAAAAAAATTGCCATATGGTTCCAACTTTATGGCGGACACTGTATGTAATACATTAAACCAATTTTTGAGTGGAAGTATTGGAATTAGTTCATTGAACTTGACATAAAGACTTTAATCTTTTCATCTGTAAAAAGCTAAGAACAAACATAATAAAAGGGTTGTTGTAATAACAAAAGAATTTTTAATTTATGTAATCGAGTTTAAGTCAGTTCAGTGACTGAGCTGTACGTGAGTAGACGTATTCAATAAACAACTCGGAAGCTACGTAAGCGGGGTTTTCCTAGCAACGCACTTTTTACGCGGCGTAGTACGTAATACGGTCGGCGCAACGCAGCATCAATACGCTGCGTAACAGTGTTTTGCATCCCTTACTTATGGAAACAGTCAAGAGCGCCCGTAAAGCAGGCACCGAAACGCTGTTATCCTGAACATGTGTTTCAAAAGTACCAAAAAGCACTCCGCAGTTCACATCGTTTTACAGCATTTTACGCCGACCGTATTACGTTCTACGCCGCGGTAGAATACTACCAATATCAGTGATGTTTCTGTATTCTGTTTATGATTCTGTGATATTAAATAATTGCTTGCAACTAACTTGCACATTCGGTGGAGTTCAAGTACGTACATCACAGCATCTGCAACATCTTCCGCTTCTATCATTGGTAAATCCATATTAGTCATTAAATTGGAACTCTTTCGCATATTCGTATTAACACGGCCAGGGCTAATGCTCTACAAAATTTATACTATGTATAGTACTGCAACATGATCACATTAATATTTACTGTAACTTTTGCTTTACTTCCAATGAAATTAAGTTCTTGACGTAAAGTTTCCGTTATAGCAGTAACCGCAAATTTGGTTGCGGGATAAATACTTGTCTCAGGACCACAACAAACTTTATGACCAAATATGCTGTTCATATTAATTATATGACCAGCTATGTTGTTCCGATTCATCATTTTCAAAGCTTCTCTTGTAGCAATGCATAACCCTAAGACGTTAGTATCCAACATATTTCTCCATAGTTCAGTGTTTCCCGAAATCAAATTTGTAGGTTTTCTCACACCAACATTATTTATTAATATATGAACCTGTCCTACATTGTCCTCTGCCCTTAAAAGCTCCCAAGATGTCTTCTTCCTTTGAAAAATCTGCTACGTAATAATAAAATTTTCCTGCTTCGTTTTTTAAGCGATTCGATAAATTTTTCTAATCTATCCCTCTCTTCTTGCGGTTCCTAATACCTACAAAAATACACACACAAAAATTTCTAAACTGCAAATCAAGTAATGTTTACGTGTACTCCGGCTTTACTAATTGAATTGAAATAGCTTCTCCAATACCGGAACTCGCTCCCGAAACTATGGCTAATTTTCCATGCCATCTTTCCAATAAAATTACCATTTTTGCATTTAATTAAATGTTTCTCAAAGACAATTTAACTACAAAATTTAACATATGTAATAGGTAAATGAGAGTTAGTAAAAGTAATATTACTTGAAGTTATATTATAACTAAACAATTTATTTATATATTCTAAAGGCGAATTATCATCGATTACTTTATAATTGGATTAGCTAAGTACAGGAATAAGGGAACATGATAAAGGGAAATCCGTTTTCGATAGGTAACTTGTTAACAATGTGTTAGACGTGATCCTTTATTCCAATTCTACAGAACCATAAATCGTCAGAATGCAAATTTATAAAAGTAAATATAATGTTTATACTGGGTTGCCCATTAGGACGAGGAAGGTGGATATCTCGGAAAATATTGGGGTTAGAAAAAACTTTCGCTATAAAAGTTGTGCAAATCAATGAGCTGCACATTTTCGTTTATACAGGGTGTTCCACGCATTTTTTATTTCAAATTTGGATTCCTTGGGAAATTCTAATGTGACTATATGCATTATACATATAGTGTTTAAAATGTAGGGTTTCGTATTATATCACTTTTTTCGGAAAATTGACTTTTCGAAAAAATTAAATAACTCAGCTATCCTGGAATTTATACAACTGCGATTTCGCAGCTTTAATATGCGTTACAGGTGCTAACAACAGCTGGTTGTTCACCCTTCCAACCTCGCTTGGTTTTAAGTAATCAGTTATTTAAATTAAATTGAACTTCCTAAATTTATGGATAGCTGGATTTTCAAATAGCACCACCTAATTTTTATGTGCCGTTGAACGTAGAATCTCATAAGCTTTATAAGAATAAGATTGTATGTATCTGACTCTTACTCAAGTTAGATATAAGATTATATTATAGGTATCTAACTCTTACTCAAGTAGAAAGAGTATGCCGATTCAACATCAAAGTTACATACTCACTATACATTCTCTCGGTACACAAGTACATGAAGTAATTAGTCTCTGTACATTGTGCTAATTATGCAGACGTCAAGTGCATAGTACACAACTACATGAACTAATTGGCCTCGGTACATTGTGGTAATTATGCAGACGACAAGTACATAGTACACAAGTACATGAAGTAATCGGTCTCTGTACAGAGAGCAATTAGTTCATGTACAGAAGATTGCGTAAGTAGGGGTGGTTTTTTGACGCCCGCCTCTCTGATGGAGTAAGATGGCCGCCGTCGAGACTCGCCATCTTGTGGATGGTGCATGTTTTCGAGTACTTGTTGATAAGACTGCGATGATTGGATAATTCGCCGCCCCTCGAGGGGCGGAGCGCTATGAAGATGGTAATTTTTATTAGGATTGTAATATATTTAATAATGAAAATATTATATGCAAGATGGTCGCTTATAATTACATGTTGCCGACGCCGCCCCTCGTCGCCGCCCAGGTGGATTTAATTAAGTCGGGCTCGAGATTACCAAACAAGTTGGAACAGGAAATTATGTCCTTTTCTAACCAGACTATCTCCTCGATGATCGAAAGTGCAGGTGTTGTCTAATAATATATGCATAGGTCACAACAGGTGGATTTAATTAAGTTGGTCCTGAAATTACATCCCTTTCTAACCTGTTTATCTCCTCTAGTTGTTTGAAAATGTAGGTGTTACCTGCTTATATATGCGTGGGGTGTAAATTACGTTTCACACCTGTGGTAGAATAAAATGAAGCGGTCATTAGTTTCTTTCGAGGCTTCGTGGAGGTGATTTCGGTTGTTCTTAGTGTTATGCACGGTAAAATAAGTAGTGATATAAAAATTTCATTCGGCGTGCAAATCACGTTCCGTTCCATTAAATTTGGATTCGGTGTCTACGTCGATTGGATTTTGTGGTGGCGGTGTTGTACCGAAAAACCGATAGATACATTAAACACAGGAGGACTGCAGAAGCAAAATGTGTCGATGGATTCGATTTCATCGTCGTCGTCTTCGTGGTCTTTTGCCACGGAATACGACATCGCCAACGAGTCGCGGCTTCTCAATTTCAACAATGCTTCGAACGAGAAGCTGGTGAACGCGACCTGTTACAAGCTAGACTACGACGATGAGGGACAGTACTTATCTGCAACTTACACCGGTAATTAGAATTTGGAACAGCCAAGAGTATAATGGCGTATATGTGCATTGCAACGATCGAGAATAAAACAATGTCTTGCTGACCGTTGACGAATGGAAGACGCTAATGGGGCTCCACAATCATCTGATGAATGACTTTTTCTACAACACCGTCGACGAAGAGTTTAGGCAAGAGTTTGTAGATGTTAATGACAGACCCCTCGAGTGCATAAGTAAAACTTCTGACATCTCGCTATGTAAAATTGTCTACACTACAGAATATCATCTTGATTTAGTTGGTTGGAGTACCAGTAGTGATAATGGTTTTGTAAACACAATCACTTTAACCCGTGATTATAAAATTGTGTTCTAAACAAGTGGGATGTGGATTGTATGTTTGGTTTGAGAGAAATAATTAATTATCGGTTGGAGTTAATGCAATCGCATAACCTGGACGCGTTCTACAACAATGTGATCAAGCCTGTTGCAATGGGGCAGAGAAAGAAGAAAACATTGGATCAATCCGGCTACGACGATGACGGCTGGAGTGTTTATGACACGTATGGAAAAACTGTTAAACATTGAATGTAATATTAATTCGCACAATGTATTATGTTTAATGGAAGTTTTATATCGCCGACCTAGTTTTATTATGTCGTGTGTAGCGGAAAATATGCGCTAGAAACCATGTATCGATGATGCTTTTTATGTATTTCTTTTTAAATATATACATATTTGCAAAGTAAATAATTTTTAATCAAACCTGCAAGGTGAAAAATATTCTATGAGGTACGTATAAATATATTTGCAAGGTGAACTTGTCGGGCAAAAGTAGTCATGCTAGCATCAAAGAAGGGTAAAAAATTAAGTGCAAACAAGGAACTGGTGTTATAAACAGTCTAATTAACAGACTTCCTGTAGAATTACACCTGCCGGGGTATCAGTATTGTGGACTAGGCACAAAGCTACAAAAACGACTGGCCAGGGGTGATGCTGGTATTAACGCTCTAGATTCGCACTGCAAAGCACACGATATCAGCTACAATAACAGTCCTAACGATTTAGCTGCAAGACATCGTGCTGATCATTTGCTCCAACAAAAAGCTTGGGAGCGATTCAGGTCAAAAGACGCAAGCTTGGGAGCGATTCAGGTCAAAAGACGCAAGCTTGGGTGAAAGAACAGCTGCTCTAACGGTTAGTGCAGCTATGCGCGCTAAGCGATCATTAGGCATGGGTTTGAATAAATCAAAAACTAGAACCATTAAGCGAAAAATAAAGAAGCGAAAAATAAAGAAACGAAGAGCGAGAGCTTTGTTCAACAAAGTTCGTCGGATGATTAAGAATAATACAAAGGTTAATTATGTGAATGGTGGCGGAGGTGGTAACCCTATCTCGACGATTAAAAAGCCTACGATCAGGCGAAGCTGGCTGTTTGGCATTTTGGTGGAAAACGTAACATAGTAATGCCACGTATCATCCCAATCCCCAAAAGTGGTGGGCTATTACCATTTCTAATACCTCTATTTGCTGGACTTTCTGCAACTGGAGCGCTTGCTGGTGGTGCCGCTGGAATAGCTAGAGCCGTTAACGATGCTAAAAACGCATATATCTGAAACCTGAAAGAGCGTTAACCGATATGGATTTGCGAAAGTTTGCTAGAAATGCACCATACTTTAGACATGTCTTTATGCGCTATAATTTACCAAAAGACGGGCCTGCTGTGAACGAATCAGCAATTGTAAGCCTGGATAGCGTTCGAGGACCAGGAACGCATTGGGTGTGTTATAAGAAACGAGGATCGAGAGTATGGTATTATGATAGCTTTGGCAATGTAAAACCACCATCTGAATTAATCAAGTACTTTCGGGGATGCGAGATCTACTATAACTACAAAAGGGACCAGGAGTTTGATAGTGTAATTTGTGGGCATTTATGTCTTAAATTCCTACATTTGTAAATGTATACAAATTTTGTATAAATAAATAAAATATCTATACACATGTATTATTAATCAGTTACAATGTCGATAACATTCAGTTTGGAGGGTGTTGGTAATACAGCGTCGCACGATTTTTATCATGTGATTGGTCTGGTCGGATTTTTTGGGTGTAATTCTATTCGAAATATTCACGACGGCAACGATAAATTCTACTATATAGATAATGATGCTGCTAAAAAATCTGCTAAAGTCCTTCATATCCCGCACGGATCATACGAAATACTTAACAATTATTTAACAAAACAGCTGGTTGCTGATTATCGTACAAAAACAAAATAAGCAAAGAAGAGGGGGATTTGATGACTCCTCTATATTTAAACTGCGGGCAAACAATAATACTCTGAAATGCGAACTTCAGAGTGTTTATGGGATTGATTTTACACAACCGGGAAATATCGGTCGTATGCTTGGTTTCGAGTCCAAAATACTCACACATAATATTAGCCATAAATATACCTTGGATATCCAAATAATAAAACACACCAACATACACGTCGAGTGTAATATTATAAAAGGAGCGTACAGAAACGGAAGAATTGCAAAGACCTTATACGAAGTGGACATATCAGTGCCACCAGGATATCGTTTGGATAAAATACCGAACAATACCCAATATTTGGAGTTAAACACTCGCATTATAGACAATATTAGCATCAGATTGGTCAATCAAAAAAGTGAACCGATAGATTTTGGCGGCGACGAGCCTTTCACTGTGAGATTGAAATTGAAGAAAAGATTATGGGTTTAAAATTTAGTAAAAACACTTTTTCCGTTGTAAACTGTGGCGGCCAGATCTGTAGCGGTAATAAAAAAACACCGATTTCTATAAAAAACAAATCAATCGTTGGAAAATCCATTAATAAACAAGCCAACAACAACACATCAACACAGATATCTCGCGCATTATCGAATAAGAAGAAGAAGAAAATAAGAGTGATAACAATCACTTGACTGCGAGACAGAAACTTTCTTAAAATCAATCGGAGTAGTTATATGATGCCGGTTCTGGACCACTTTTGGCGCGAAGTTTGAACTCTGCACCTGTCTATAACGGCCAGTCGATCGTTGTCGGGGGGCGTGCGCGCATGTTCGTGAGCAGTCAGTCGCCGTTGGTCATGTTCGTGTTCGGTTGTTGTCGGTCATGTTCGTGTTCGATTGTTGTCGGCTATGTTCGGGCTTAGTCGGTCTTGTTCGGTCATGTTCGGAAGCTTTCGGTCATGTTCGCGTTGGGTTGTTGTCGGCAATGTTCGGAAAGCTTCGTTTGTAAGTCAAGATGGCGTCGTTGATGCTCGGTCGTTGTCGTCAATGTTCGTGTTCGTAAGTAGGGCAATATGGCGGCGTGGGCGCGGTCGGCAATGTCCGGAAGCTCTCGGTGTTGGTCGGCAGTTATATGATGGGGCTTCTGGTTCACTTCCGGTGGTTCGGAACCTGGCTATAACGGCCAGTTCGTGCGCAATCGGTCGTCATCGGATTCATGAGTAAAGATGGTGCCCAAGAATACGATTCCGGATCGTCGGTTAAGTTCGTATTCGTGAGTAAAGATTTTGGCATGGGCGCGGTCGACTTTTCATATCGAAAGCTCGCAGTCGTCGGTTATGTCCGTGTTTTGTTTTTTTGTCGCCAATGTTTGCATCCTTGAAGATGGGCACGGACGGTGTAAATAAAAAAAATTGATTACGTTACATCTCATTTTTTATCTATTGTAAAACTTAGCTTAATCAAAATTGTAAATCATTTCTTGTTCAACATTCTAACTTATTGGATGTATAAAATGCTCTTGCGAATTTGTTTCGTTTATGAGCGTGTATTTTGCTAAGGCGAAAATTGCTTTCGGAATCGCGTATTTTCGCTAATGACTACTTTGAAAAATTGGAATTATCACTTGTAAAGTATTTCGTTCTCAACCTTCAATTAATACTACCTAGGTCACGAACATCAATGCCATTTAAGAAGCAGACACCTGAGTCTAATTTATTTAAAAACAAACAAGCTAGTAGACTTGATAACGAAAACAAAAACTCATTGAAAAAAATGCACCATTTATTAGTTAAATAACATGTCCTTCAACTCCAATTTAAAAAAAAACAACATATTTGCAGTGATTAGAAATGTGTGATATTGTACGTTATCAATTCTCCAGACAGGAAGAACGCTATAAATACATTTATCTTATAATGTTATATTTTGACGTATTTGCATTTTCTTGAGTGTGACGGGCATTTTTCGTGCGGAATAATACATATTTGGTGGTCAATTCAAAGATTAAAAGCACAGCATACGAATATACGCAAAAATTACATGTTTAGTTTTTTTAAAACAATTTTTTGGTCTAGCGTTTTTGGTCCAGGTATTAGAGATAATGTAATAAATAGAAAATGTTTTGACTTAATATAAATTTAAAATTCCAACTGCTATGAAAATATGCATAATATTTTTAGCACACGTTGTAGGTTTTTTTGCGTAATTAAATTGATAATTAAACTGTAAAGATTTTAAATATTAATCTAATTTCAAAATATGCAATTTATTAAACAAACGTTTATTTTTACACTTTTGAAATTTTTGGTTTTAAATCGCATGTCATCGAATAGTGTTTTTTGCTAATTATTTATTCTTCCTTGTTTCGATGCATAGAACCAAACGTACATATATTTTACTTTAATGTCAACATACTATTTTTTCGTCATTGTCGTGACTGGCGCTTGAACTGGTCCATTATATGTCGTCATGCAATAATTGTGCTGTTAAATTTTATGTTCTTATTTACATTCTATGATGTTTACACACTTATTTAATAGTATTACGTAATAGTGGGTAAGAGTTGTCATGTTTAGGTTTTAGCGGTTTTCCTAAACCTTGAAGCAAAGACGAACCAATCTAGAATTGCACACGGTTTCGTCACTACACTATACAGGTTTATACTGATCTTCTGGGGCACCATACATAACACTTACGTTACAATACAATATTAAAAAATGTAGCATACGAATAAACAAATATGAAAATCTAAATCTGCTTATTTTGTCCCCAAATGTAGGATTTATATGTCACATACTTTACCGGTCAACAATATCCTAACATCAATCAATATATCAGCAAAGTACCTGTTAAAACAGTGCTTCCGTAATCTTAAGAATTAAGCAAGGTTTTTGAGTTTGTAATAATATTTGTATGTGAACAAAGAACACTAAAATCTTTCAGGTTCGACACTACAAAATCCTATTGTCGTAAATGCAGAATTCAAATTGAACGGATTGCGATTTAGAACGCTGAATATTTTTTTATATTATTATTTATTTTATCATTCACGAAATAACGCGGAAAACACCTGACTACATTTAAAAAATTTGTGGTGGCAAATCATTAGTCCAATCACAATTAAGAAATAACAGCTGATACAGTCTCTGACAGAAATTTGAATTATCAATTGGAAGTTTTGGTTCTTCCAGTTTTTCCGTTTATTCATCTTTATAAAAAACAGTGTTTTTCAAAACTCTTTACTGCGATATTGTAACGGTAAGCAAATTTAGTGTGATTTTTAAATAATTGCTTGATTTAAATTTTATATTACGTAGCGCACTCTTATTTTTTTTGTTTACACTAATTTCTTAAGTTATTTTTTTAATGATTTAAGAACAATAAATGTTTTAATTTAAATGGTTGTTTGATTTTAAAAAATATTACTAAACGCGCATGTTGGTACAGCTGTGTCGGTATTGGTCACTCACCTGTTGCTGTTGGAGGGGCGACAACGAGGTTACTCATGTCAAAACCACAAAACCGTCAAAACCTAACCTTAAATAAGAAATACTTTGTATCAATATAGTTGACAAATGATTTGACGAATTTGACAGTGAGAGCTGCTAATAGTGGCAGCAGTGGCAACATGAGAGTTTTAAATTACTACTGGCGCGCGCATGGTGTATCATATTCATGTTAACTTATAGACATACACACTAACATTATCTTTGTCTGGCAAACTAAAAGAGTCCATTAGCTACAGCTACAACTGGGAGTTTTATAAAGCAAATAAGGTACATTTGTGATACAAAGCAGATGAATTTGTAAATAATTAAATGAAACTCGAAAAGCTGAAAGTGGAATATTAAATTCTCCGTCAAATGAGAAATTGAGTGGTGATTCCAACAAAATTGTTTTGGATGATTTTGATTTTGGCGTTTTGAAACGAACTGTTCATCTACTTTAGACTGTAGAAAGTACCAACGATGAACATATTAGTTCAGAAAATGCACGATAAAGTTAACTACAAAGTTGGTCCAAATACTGTTCGAAAAGCATTGTTTAAAATAGGATTTAAATACAAAGAATACCAATTGTTAATGGAGCGCAATGATATTGTAGCTTGGCGTTCTCGTTATTTAAGGAAGTTTGATGCTTTGGTTGTAATGAAGAAACTAGTTACGTACTTATGCAAAACTTACATTCACCCTTCTTATGGAGTTACCAAGTACATTATTGTTCATGCAGGTGGATAATACGGATTTGTGAAATCAGGTTGGGAGAAACATTGCAATCGTATCAATCTTTTAGCTAATGAAATGTGGGTACGTGCTGCTCTATTAGATAAAATTGTTGAAATACGGCATTCGTGGTGAACACTGGTTCATCAGATGAAGGAATAAGTGATGAAGATAACAGTAAATAGGTGAAAATAATTATGTAATTGATTTTGATTCCTTGTACGAATTTATAATAACATTTACTACGAAGAGACTTAGAAGGAGAGTTACTCAGAAGCCTAAACGTTACTGAACAAATTTCTTTTAATTGAAATATTCGAATAATCTAAAAGATAGAACTGATAATGTATATCAATCAATTCAAGTCTTTGAAGTTGATAATTTACTAGTTTAGTTTTTTAATATTATCGATTTGGTGATATTATTCTGATTAAATTTTTTGGTTTAAGACATTGATCGTTCATTTTAGTTAATTATATTAAAATCCGAAAATTATATGGTTATTTAGAGATATTGCTGTATATAGAAATAAGTTTACAGTGCATTTTATTAGATTTAATTACGCTTTTAGTAATTTTGAAATAAATGTGCGTTATTGAGAGGTTTTTTAAAGTTATTATATAATTAATATAATGTACGCCATCTAGTGAAATGATGGGAAAAAACTGCCGGTATTAATAAATTAAATTAAAATGCCTTATTGTTTTATGCAAGATATCCTCATAAGTCAAGTGCAAGTTGCATCTATACTCCAGCAAAGATGACCCGCAAATTATCGTATTAAACTGTTGTTCTCTTTCATAATTATAGAAAAATTTGCAAACTAAAAAAATACCGTATAATCTCTGTAAATCATCAAAACTCTCATAATAAAGAACACATCGTTCACGTTTTATAACAAATCGTCTAGCTAGCCGACAACTAGAGTTAAATTTAAAAACCGTAATAGTTTAGTTAATGACGAATAAAAAAGTTGTTATTTACGAAGGTAGAATTTAGGTGTACACGTTGGTCATTTGCGTATAGCTAGATAGAAAAATTATTACTAGACGGCATATGATTTACAAAAAGTAGGCTTTCTAATCTGAAAATCTGTATATAGAACTAAGTTTACAGTGATTTTTTTATTAGATTTAATTACGCGTTTAAAACTAGACAAAAAGCGTTTACATTGTGCATGAGTCATTTGTCAGCATATCAATAATAAAAACGTTTCTTGTTATCAATCTTACATACGCAATGGACACTTCAAAAATCAAAACGTTATTTCGTACAAGATGTTCAAACAATCGAATAAATTACACATTTTTTAAATATGTACTTTTAATTGTGTAAAGTAAATACCAACTCTCTGTTAAACAACAAATGTGTTGTCAATAATATTTATAAAATTTCCCTACTTTTTATTTCTATACATAGGTAGACGTTACAACATTAATTTAGTAGAGTAAAGCTTTTTCAAGTCCAGTTTCATTGAGCGTTGAAAAGAAATGCTTTATAAAATAATTACAATTTTCTCGTCTCCCCACCACTAACAATTACCGGGATTCTGCCGATTATACCCGAAAGCAAATTTGTAGACAAACGTTTTTAAACATCCAAGCCTTTAGAACGTCAAACGAAATGCTTTAAAATACGAGTTAAAATTTTTCAAACTTGCCTCCCACCACTAATAATTAACGGGATTATGTTGATCGTATAAAAAACAATTCAATATCTTATACGAGAAAAAAACACACAAAGTGTTTATAAAACGTACGCAATTTTTAAAAACCCACTTTTGATAAGTTTAAATACGAAACTACATATTTTTTTTTAATTTAAAAACGCATTACAAATTATACGTATCTCTATAAACAACTATATAGTACAACGGATTTTCTTATGTAGTTTGAAAAATAAAGTGCATTATATGTACGTTTGGTTCTATGCATCGAAACAAGCAAGAATAAATAATTAGCAAAAAACACTATTCGATGACATGCGATTTAAAACCAAAAATTTCAAAAGTGTAAAAATAAACGTTTGTTTAATAAATTGCATATTTTGAAATTAGATTAATATTTAAAATCTTTATAGTTTAATTTTCAATTTAATTACGCAAAAAAACCTACAACATGTGCTAAAAATATTTTGCATATTTTCATAGCAGTTGGAATTTTAAATTCATATTAAGTCAAAACATTTTCTATTTATTACATTATCTCTCATACCTGGACCAAAAACGCTGGACCAAAAATTGTTTTAAAAACTAAACATGTAATTTTTGCATATATTCGCATGCTGTGCTTTTAATCTTTGAATTGACCACCAAATATGTATTATTCCGCACGAAAAATGCCCGTCATACTCAAGAAAATGCAAATACGTCAAAATATAACATTATAAGATAAATTATTTATAGCGTTCTTCCTGTCTGGAGAATTGATAGCGTACACGATTACACATTCCTAATAACTGCAAATATGTTGTTTTTTTTTAATTGGAGTTGAAGGACATGTTATTTAACTAATAAATGGTGAATTTTTACAATTGAGTTTTGTTTTCGTTATCAAGTCTACTAGCTTGTTTGTTTTAAATAAATTAGACTCAGGTGTCTGCTTCTTAAATGGCATTGATGTTCGTGACCTAGGTAATATTAATTGAAGGTTGAGAACGAAATACTTTACCAGTGATAATTCCAATTTTTCAAACTAGTCATTAGCGAAAATACGCGATTCCGAGCAATTTTCGCCTTAGCAAAATACACGCTCATAAACGAAACAAATTCGCAAGAGCATTTTATACATCCAATAAATTAGAATGTTGAACAAGAAATGATTTACAATTTTGTTTAAGCTAAGTTTTACAATAGACAAAAATGAGATGTAACTTAATCAATTTTTTTTATTTTCACCGTGCCCATCTTTAAGGATGCAAACATTGGCGACAAAAAACAGAACGCGAATATGGCCGACAACCGAGAGCTTCCGACGTGAAAAGTCGACCGCGCCCATGCCGACATCTTTAGTTATGAACACGAACATAACCGATGATCCGGAATCGTATTCTTGGCGTCATCTTTACTCATGAACCCGATGACGATGACCGATCATCAACGACGCTACATTGTTGTGGAAATACAAACTTGCAAATTGTAACAATACCTTCTTTCATGAGTTCCTTCGATTTAACTATTAATAACTTCACGCATAAATTACTCGCAATTTTTTTTTCAAAATCAAAACCCCGGAAGTACGCAATCATATGCTAAAGTATTATGTAATTTTTGCAAGAGTTCTTTCAACTTTATCATTCCCAAAACATAAACATTTCTTTGAAAACAAATAAATAAATAAAGTCGACCGCGCCCATGCCGACATCTTTACTCACGAATACGAACATAACCGACGATCCGGAATCGTATTCTTGGGCACCATCTTTACTCATGAACCCGATGACGACCGACTGGGCACGAACTGGCCATTATAGCCAGGTTCCGAACCACCGGAAGTGAGCCAGAAGCCCATCATATAACTGCCGACCAACACCGAGAGCATCCGGACATTGCCGCCGCACCCACACCGCCATCTTGCGCTACTTACGAACACGAACATTGACGACAACGACCGAGCATCAACGACGCCATCTTGACTTACAAACGAAGCTTGCCGAACATTGCCGACAACAATCGAACGCGAACATGACCGAAAGCCTGAAAATCCGAACATCCGAACAAGACCGACTAAGAACACGAACATAGCCGACAACAACCGAACACGAACATGACCGACGACGGCCGACTGCGCACGAACATGCGCGCACGCCCCCGACGAGGACCGACTGGCCGTTATAGACAGGTTGCAGGTTCAAATTTCTGCAAAAGTGGTCCAGAAACGGTACTACTACACTACTAATCGGTGTTCAAGTGAAGCATTAGGCGAAAAGGAAAAAGATGAGCGAGTAATTAAATATTTTGGTGATGCTCATTTCGACGACTCAATCGTTAGATCTGATATTCACACATTCTTACCTTATGGGTCCAATAGTTATGCACCGTCAGATGAAATCAGAATTATAATTCCAAAGCCAGGATTTGATTACGGCTACTCACGATAGTTTTTCTATACATCGAGGGTATATTACGCGCAAGCAAAGTGACGCTGCAAAATCGTGTAATTTAACAATAGTATATTGCACTCCGACAATTGCAGACCGACCGAAGGGAGGTCTGCAATACTTTGACTTCGTGCGACATAAAGGGTTGTTTTGACACTTGTTTTTCATACTATTTTTCTATTTCGCAAAAATTTACTTCAAGAAATAAATGTTAATATATGATCTAGTGTTTTTTGGTTTAAAGCTATGTTGGTAGAGTAGTTGATATCCTAATAAAGTTAGCAACAAATGCTGTTGATAGTTTGCTATCTACAAAATAATGTGTTGAGATTTTTAATCATCGTTTAATTCACGAGTTAGTTACAACACTTTTCCGTCGACCGTACTTTGTAATTTTAATAAAATTATATACTCTAATAATTCTAGAGAAGAAATGCTATTGTGAACGCACCACAACTACAAATTTATAACCTAATTTCATCGTTTCTATGTTTTTGTGAGAGCTTCGTCTTTTATTGCCAACAGTATTTAAAGATAAGCTCACCAAGTTGATGGAGAATTAAATTACTCAATTTCGATTGTTTTGTCGAAATAAAATAGTTTTCATCACAGTAAAACAAGAAGACTAAATTTTTTTGTGGGAACGGATTGGTGCTTAATCAATATAATGGTCCACCTACAAAGATAACACCAAAAGCGTTTGACAATGTTTTATATGTCATGGATGTAACTTAAGCACATCTCGAACAAGTTGAACTTTATATAATGACTTGTCGCATCATACCGAAGAAAGATATTTATATCCTTACTGTGTGCAAGCAGTTTACCAACTTATTGAGACAATTATCCTGCACATATTCAATACTGTCAATGGCTTTGCAACACTTTTATCAGAGACATATTTGCTTAAGATTCCTTATCGATGAAGTTTGGTTTTACATTTACCGTTCTATAATTTCTCAAACACGTGTATGTATAGTTTACAAAACATTTTGTTAAAGTGGTTCCGCTTCACCTCAAAAGATCTTTTCAGAAGTCGGAATGATTACTTTTTATAGTTTTGATTTTTCTTACAGCCTTACTTAAAGAATCTAACTTTTGAACAATGAGTAAATAATATTGAAGAACTACGTGAGAGAATAGTTTGTAAAATAAATGACCTGAACACCCTTAACATGTTATTAAACGTTATCATTGGAATGTTGCATACAGTACAAAAATGTCTTAAAAATCACTGTGAACAAATTCAAGATTTATTACAATTGTAGATTAATGTCGATTTGTTATTATTAAAATTTGCTTTGCTACAAATTACGACAGATTTTTTATTTATACTTTTATGTTGTAGTTGATTGAAGATAAAACGGCAATATGTATGTATAGTTGCCTATACTAAAATCAATTTTGTTTACATTAATTTAAGTCATAAGTGCGCGGTCGATGGAAGAATATTGTTTGTTAAGTTTTGTTTCATAAATTAACATTAAATTTTCTTTGAATATTAAAATCTACTTAATAAGAACTAACCAAACAAAACCTCACTTAATTTTCATACGTCAAAATTAAAACTGTAAATTATTTGGTTATACACTAAAATTTATAAAATCCCTAAAACAGTACGGAAGGAGCTTCTATTTCTATAGAAATTGCGAAATAGAAAAACAATTTTGCCTGTTTCTTGTTTGAGGAGATTCGATATGAATTGGGTGGACATCGTATGGCAGCAGTTGGCTCACATTGGATGGTCTCCTTTGAACGAGAACACTCTACAAGTGCAATTCAGCGCAAACGATGCGGATTTGGCCAAAAATTCAGGGGTTTGCCTGCCTCTGAAGCATGTATTCGGATTCGCTGAACACTATAGACAGGTTATGGTAAATATGAAGCAGGAGCTTGTTCTGATCAGATTGAGAACTGATTTGGATTGTTATTATGGAGAGGCTGATGCGACCATAACGCTATCGAAAATTCAATGGAATATGCCACACTTAACGCTCAGCGATAGAGCAAAGCTGAAACTATTCGAGAAGATTAATAGAAACCCTGTAATCACCATGCCGTTTGGTCAATGGGAATTATACGAATATCCAGCTTTAAAGCAGGTTAAAAGTGATACATGGCCGATAAAGACGTCTTCGCAATTAGAGAAACGTCTATGGGTTATTGTGGCTCTTCAGAAAAACTAAAGGAGGCGTTCAAAAAATGGTAAAGCGAGCGTTTTTGATAGTGGCAATATTACAGATATTAGATTACATCTTAATTCAGAGAGATATCCGTATGAAGCCCTTAATTTGGATTTCGGCACAAATAAGTATGCATTGGCGTACAGGAATTACATTAACTTTCAACGCGACTATTATGACCGAAATGAATGCAATATTAGCGGAGGATGCGCCGGTTCGGATGTTACAACAACAATCTGCATTCCCACATTCGACTATCAATAATTTAAAAATTGTCCGATTTTTATAATCGATTGCCCTAATCAGAATGAGAACTTGAAGAATTCTACTGTGGACGTTAAACTGGAATTAGAATCCACTGCAAACTTTGAAAACAATATGAGTGCATACTGCTTAATAATCCGCGATGCTCTTATCCAATACAACCCGATAACTGGCGAGGTCAAAAGGATGTAATATGACTGGTGTGCAAGAGAAAACGAAAAATAGAAGACAAAAATATTCATATACACACAATGTAATTTTTTGATAAATAAATAAAACGCATGTATTCCTAAAATATATTTAGTATGATTTTTAAATAACCTATTCTATAAGGTCGAATTGTAAAATATGAAAATTGTGACTCAAAAGTATAGATTACCCGTGCATAATAATGAATTAATGATGTTATGTAATAGCAGCGACAAACCAAGTAAACACATTGTGTTACTACAGAATACAGTAAGAGCCATCATCGCGGGACCATCAAATTCAGGGAAAACTAATGCAATGTTCAGTCTTTTAACTGAAGCAAACGGTCTGAAATTTAAAACGTTTACGTCTACTCTAAATCACTAAACCAAGATAAATACAAGCTGCTGTATGAGATTTTTTAACTGCGATGCCCGAAATAGGCTATTATACGTTCAGTGATAACGAAAATATTATGGCTCTAACGACGCAAAACCTGACTCTGTATTTATTTTTGACGATATCGCCTAGAGAAGCAGGATAATATTAGGGCATACTTCAGCATGGGGCGTCATAACTCGATAGACTGTTTTTATTTGGGGCAAACGTATAGCAGGATACCCAAACAACTGATTCAGAGATAACGCAAATGTTGTTATCCTTTTCCAGCAGGATGAGATGAATCTGAAACACGTGTACGATGATAACGTTAGCCCAAAAATTAGCATGCAGGTTTTTAAAGAAATGTGCGGTGAGTGCTGGTCTACGCCACACGGTTTCTAATGATTAACAAAGACGCTGTCGATATAAACGACGGACGTTATCGAAGAGGGTTTCGACGAGTTTATATTACCTTAAGAGGTACAGAATCTGTTTAGTTTGTTATTATATGTTTGCGAGTAAAAATGGGCCAGATATATAATAATAATAATAATAATAATAAATGTTTATTGGCTTCATAACACAAATCAGATGCCATAAGAAATACCAAAACTTAGAATTGTCAAGTCTTACATTAAACTTACATTGTCAAGTCTCCTCTGGATAACAATAACTTAATATTATGTTTAAATGTAGACAAAGAGAAAGAAGTTTTAATTGTATCAGGTTTGTTTATTGTAAGACATGCATATGTTATAAGAAAACGATTTCTTAAATTGTTCCAGGTTAAAGGTGGTAAACCTAAGACATTCTTTTCTTCTAATATTAATGTTATGCACGTCTGTTCTAAATCTAATTTTATTGTACAGGTATGGCGGTGTTTTGGTGGTCAAAATTTTATGATAAAAACATAGAGAATTAAGGACCCTTCGTTGCACCATTGACAGCCAGCCAGCCACCACTAATGTGCGAGAAATATGTTGGCGTTTTCGAAGATAGTATAAATAAACCGTAAACAGCTGTTTTGCATCACCTGAACTCTCTTTCTATCTACATTATTCAAACACTTATTATAAACAACATCACAGTAATTAAAATTGGACAATATTAACGATTCGCAAAGGGTCTTTCTTGCAGATACATTTAAAATGTGTCGGTTAGTATAGAACAGCTTGAGAGTCCGAATAAGCCTTCCTTAAAAAGTATTGTTACGTGTTGTGTAAATTTAAGATCAGAATCCATCAAAATTCCCAAAATTGCTTATTTTAGCAACAACAGGAAGATATGTATTATTAATGTGAATATTAAAGAGGTTAGATACAATCTCTCGGCCTCTACGTCTGCCAAATAGAATAAGGCAGCATTTATTTGGATTGATAAAAGTTGATGCTTATTTGAAAATTTATTAAGTTTGTCAAGGTCGAAATTTATTTTATACATAGAATTTACTAAGTTGTTTACTTTAAAAGAAGTATAGAGTTGTGTATCATTCGCATAGCAATGGTATTTACAATATTTAATATGTTTATAAAAACCACCCGCCGTTAGAAGCGGGAGGAAAATGAACCGTCTAAAGCAACAATCTGACTTCTATGCTTGAAATAATTTGAAACCAGTTAAAGAGCCACCTTGCCAAGACCTATGTAATGCAAAATAGAGATAAGCAATTTGTGGTTAAGAGTGTCGAAGGCTTTGAAATAATCAACTAGAACCAGCGCGAAGACCTCACCAACATCAATAGATCGAAAAATTTCGTCCGTTACATCAAGTAATGTACCCGTGCAAGAATAACCAGAGCGAAATCCAGATTGATAGTCAGGAATGAAAGAGCCATCATTCAGGTAACGCCAAAGCTGTACAGATGCCAACTTCTCGAATATTTTAGAGAACACTGGTAATATACTAATAGGCCGAACATCTTCAAGAGCCGCGACGTTACACTTCTTAGGTATAGGAATTAATTTAGCAATTTTCCAGCAGGAAGGAAATCACCAACAGAAAATATGGTATTAATAATATGGCGCATGTAATGTAATATATGAGGACAGCACATTTTAAGCATGTCAAGAGAAATGCCGTCTGACCCGGCTGCGCCCGAAGAGAGAGAATTGATAACACGTTCGATGTCAGTTTCTGTTATGTCAACAAATTCAAAAACATCTGCAACATTTTCATGTAGATTACTACTATAAAAATTAAAAAGTTCTGAATCAGGGTCATTTTCTATTTGAACTGAAGAAAAGTAATTATTTATTAGATTGGGATCACCGATATCAGGTGGCAGATAGTGGCTTTTTTTATTGGAATAAATGTTTAGTTTATTAAAAGATTTCCATACGTCTCGGCGATCGCAACCCCCAAACGTCCACACATTTTTATCATCTAATTTAAGTTTTGTTTTAGTCTGCGTTAATAAATCAGCTCTAGCCTTGGAGAGATCTTCAAAAATTGTGATTCCAGTACCACGAACAGTTTTTTATTACGAAATATTTCATTTCTAATATCACGTCTCACGAACCGCACAATGATTGGTTTTGCTTTCCTTCACGACCTGTAGGCGATGACAGGTCAATCTGATTCTCATCAATAACTAGGCCCAGTTTGCTTTCAAACAAGTTGACAAGAGTGATGTTGAGATTTTCTTTTTTTTTCTTCTTTTAGACCGGGTATTCTAAGATTATTTGCCCTAGAATATTGCTCCAAGCTTTCAACTCTGTCCAAGAGTGCACTTTCCAAGAAACACACCTTTTCTTCTAACACTTTCTAACTCACTTGTTTAGAACACAATTTTTATAATCGCGGGTTAAAGTGATTGTGTTTACAAAACCATTATCACTACTGGTACTCCGACCAACTAAATCAGGATGATATTCTGTAGTGTAGACAATTTTAACATGGCGAGATATGTCGGAAGTTTTACTTATGCACTCGAGGGGTCCGTCATTAACATCTACAAACTCTTGCCTAAACTCTTCGTCGACGGTGTTGCAGAAAAAGTCATTCATCAGATGATTGTGGAGCCCCATTAGCGTCTTCCATTCGTCAACGGTCAGCCAGACATTGTTTTTTTCTCGATCGTTGTAATGCACATTGTATGGACCGCTTGCGCCCCATACGCCATTATACTCTGGGCTGTTCCAAATTCTAATTACCGGTGTAAGTTGCAGATAAGTACTGTCGCTTATCGTCGTAGTCTAGCTTGTAACAGATCGCGTTCACCAGCTTCTCGTTCAAAGCGTTGTTGAAATTGAGAAGCCGCGACTCGTTGGCGATGTCGTATTCCGTGGCAAAAGACCACGAAGACGACGACGATGAAATCGAATCCATCGACACATTTTGCTTCTGCAGTCCTCCTGTGTTTAATGTATCCATCGGTTTTTTCGGTTCAACACCGCCACCACAAAATCCAATCGACGTAGACACCGAATCCAAATTTAATGGAACGGAACGTGATTTTGCACGCCGAATGAAATTTTTTATATCACTACTTATGTTATCGTGTAACACTAAGAACAACCAAAATCACCTCCACGAAGCCTCGAAAGAAACTAATGACCGCTTCATTTTATTCTACCACAGGTGTGAGACGTAATTTACACCCCACGCATATATAATCAGGTAACACCTACATTTTCAAACAACTAGAGGGAGATAAACAGGTTAGAAAAGGATGTAATTTTAGGATCCGACTTGTTTAGCTCTCACTTGAGACCCCCCCCCAAAAAAAAAAATCTTATAAAAAAAAAACCTTTTTTCTTTTCCCTCTTTTTTGGTTTTTTCGGGGTCCGTCTTATAAATCCCCCTGGCCGGCGACGAGGGCGACGTCGCAACATACCCCATCTTGCATATAATAATCTCATCATTAAATATATTACAATTCTAATAAAAAATCACCACCTTAACAGCGCTCCGCCCCTCGAGGGGCGGCGAATTATCAATCATCGCACTCTTATCAACAAGTACTCGAAAACATGCACCATCCACAAGATGGCGAGTCTTGACGGCGGCCATCTTACTCCATCAGAGAGGCGGGCGTCAAAAACACCACCTAATTACGCAATCTCTGTACATGAACTAATTGCTCTCTGTACAGAGACGAATTACTTCATGTACTTGCATACTATGTACTTGTCGCCTGCATAATTACCACAATGTACCGAGGCCAATTAGTTCATGTACTTGCATACTATGTACACTCATGAAATTTAAAACTTGGACACCACAATTTCTGTAAACAAAGTTTGCACATTGTGAAGCCAGGCTTAAGGGTATCATTTACAATTCTAACAGCAGGTAGTCTCATCAGGGGTTATCTTATAGAAGGACTGTAGAATGAATCATTACACTAAGCACGTTTTAGAAAATAGGTAATTTACGTTGCTTACTTAATTTTTTCTTTAAAGAATATTTGAAGGTATCGCTAATTAAACACCATAGCTCGATTAATTATCGAATCAAAATTTTGTTTAGGAAATGTTTACAAAATAAAATTAGAAATAATTTTGATTTAAAAAACGTCTACAAGCAATAACTTTTAAATTAAATCAAAAACTAAACATGGTTATTTGGGTTGACTGATTATTACTTATTTTTAAATAAATCTAACCTACTAATTATTGTAAGTTATTAAAAAATCATTAAACTCTCTATTCATAATATTTAGTCCTTACAAAATGTATATTTTATGACGTTTCATTTTTTCTGTAGTTAATATAGAAAGTGAAAATAAAAACTAAGGCAATTCTTATTGTCAACGTATATATTTAGTTTTTGACAAGAATTTATTACATAATTATAATTAAGATACCAAGTTATAGTTTAAAATTAAGTGAAAACGTTTTTTAAAATAAAGGTATTACTATATAAATAAATATAATAAATCAATAATGGGTGTGACCTCCATTATTATTGATACATTCTTGGAGGCGTCTGCTCATTGACGCTATCAAGGTATCAAAATAATTAATTAATATCGTTTCCCATGCGGTGTCAATGGCTGCAATTAGTGCATTACGGTTTACTGGTATAAAATTTGGCCCTTGTTGTCTTCGGATAACAGCAAGTATTCGAGCCCAAACATTTTCGATAATGTTAAAATCTGGGCTTTTGCTGGCCAGGGGAAACAGCTCCAAGTTATTTCTCGTATCAATTGCGCATAACCCGCGAAGTATGAATAGGGCGTTGTCCTTTAACAACAATAATACATTATGAAAGTATTAATTCAACAGATCCCGAACTATTTTTTGGAGAAAGTATAGTGAAATGAGAATACTTACTTGTTGGAAAATATAATCTTCGTCTGGATAAAACACTTCGACTGAAGGTTTTCATAATAGTTTCCAAAATATCTAAATACGCAGCAGAATCAAGACGTCCATCGATATCCCAAAAACTCCTGGACCCGCACATTCACAGAAAAATAACCACTTCGTTTTTTAGGACATATGTGATTATTTTCGTAACGAGTTCCTTCCATTCTAAAAACATTTAGTGGTCCATCGTTGCGGCTATTGAACGTTTTTTCGTCGCTAAAAATCACTCGATTCCAAAATTCCAAAGGTTCGTTCACATATCGCCTTGCAAATTCCAGACGACGTCTCATATTTTCGTCACTGAGAACTTCTTTCGCAGCAGCATTATACTTCTTTATTCCCATCTCCTTTAATCTTTTTGTGCAGTTATACGGCATCCGGGAAAATGTGTATCTGCTATAGCCCTGAGTATGTAGCAAATGGTTGTTCTGTTACGTAATGAAACAACTCGAGATCTTGAGCACGTGTAGATACTTTAGGTCTACCACTTCCGATGGCTCTTTCCAAAATGTGTTCAAGATTCTATTTTACTCGGTAATGCCCTACGGTGCTTTTGGTATATCTAACATACGTGAAATTTCACGCACGCTACGGCCCGCCGCTAATTCCGAAACAATCCGCGCTTTCAAATCAGCACCGAGATGAGGTGGCATTTTCACAACACTTGAAATTTTAAACTAAAATGGAATTTACATTTCTTACTTTATTTATTGGTTCACACTACCCCTTCTCAAACAGTAGGTAATTGTTTCACATTGCTTCACAATGTGCAAACTTTTGTTTACAGAAATTGTGGTGTCCAAGTTTTAAATTTCATGAGTGTACTTGTCGCCTGCATAATTACCACAATGTACCGAGGCCAATTAGTTTATGTACTTGTGTACTATGCACTTGACGTCTGCATAATTAGCACAATGTACAGAGACTAATTACTTCATGTACTTGTGTACCGAGAGAATGTACAGTGGGTATGTAACTTTGATGTTGAATCGGCATACTCTTTCTACTGTGAAATAATGCGAAAACCCTCCATTTTAGATACTATGTACCGGGTGACCCAATAAGACTGTTCCTGGGCCATATCTCGGGAACCGTTCGTCGTAAGACTTTGGTGTAAAAAAAAACATTAGGTAAATCGGCCATGAAGAATCGCAGGAAAGTATTTTCAAGTTTTAAAAATGACCACCAGAGGGCGTAACTGCCATCTTAAATTTTAAATTGCATTTTCTATAAATTTCGCATAATAAACAAATTTTTTTTTTCACATTTGTAAAGAGAAACAGTTTATCATTTTTGTAAAAACAAAAGTTCAGTTATTTCAAAAACAAAGATGGTGGGGGGTGTTCAATTGTTTTTGCAATAACCTGTTTTAACTTCTTAACGGTTGAACCGATTTTAATAAATTTGGTATCGTTGATAAGAACATTCTTTAAGCAATAAGAATCAACCAAAATATAATTGATTTAGTTGAATCCTTCTCCGCCAGGGGGCTAAACGCATTTTGAACTTATTGTCACTTTAATATTACTCTCGTAATTCTAACCTTTAATTTAAAAAGTAAGCCTAAAAACCTAAATAGGTATACTATATCCAAATTCTTATGCTTAAGGAATGCTCTTTTCAACGATACCAAATTTGTTAATATTGGTAAAACCGTTAAGAAGTTAAAGCAGATTATTGCAAAAACAAATGAACACCCCCGCCATCTTTGTTTTGAAATAACTGAACTTTGTTTTAACCAAAATGATAGATAAACTGGTTTTTTTTTCAAATGTAAAAAAATTTTTTGTTTATTATGCGAAATCTATAAAAAATGCAATTAAAAAATTTAAGATCGCAGTTACGCCCTCTGGTGGTCATTTTTAAAACTTGAAAATATTTTCTTGCGATTCTTCATGGCCGATTTATCTAATATTTTTACACCAAAGTCATACGACGAACGGTTCCCGAGATATGGCCGAGGAACAGTCTTATTGGGTCACCCGGTATAATGTATAAAGTCACATTAGAATTTCCCAGGAATCCAAATTTGTAATAAAAATGGGTAGTTCTATTTAAAAAAACATAACTTTGGTATGTCGCACTTTTATGGTATAAACGAAAATAATTTTGAAATGTGCAGCTCATTGATTTGCATAACTTTCATTGTAATAGTTTTTTCTAACCCCAATATTTTCCGAGATATCCACCTTCCTCGCACTAAATGGCCACCCTGTATATAGTTATCGTTTAAATTGTATCATTTGTTCATAACACGATTTTTTATCATTTTTAATACCGGTGAAAGATTTACGGAACAACATAGGAAAGCAGAACCTAATTCTAAATAATTAAAGTAGTACGTTTCTCGTTACTAAGCGCAGGATATTTATGGTCAGATAGTGTTAGTTATCTTAAAATTTTACTCCGTATCTTATAAATAAGATAGAGAGATCACTTTTCCGACAAATTAAAATTAGTTATTTAGTTAACTATATATACCACAGCATAGTAAACACACAGCAGCGTATCTTGGTCTACTAAACTAGTTATGCAAATCACCATCACGTTGGTTTAATTGAGAAACGACATGAACCCACCCACCAGGACACATCAATTATATTCTGTATTTTTAAACTGAATAAAATGGCTGTAAAGTCATATTTTTTGAATTAATAACTTCAAAAGCACCGCTCTAGAGATACCCTGCTGTGTGTTTATTACGCTGTGACTATACTATGTATTAACAAATTAGAAAAATACTAAAGTTTTATCGAAATCGTAAATATTTAGAACTTAATTTCTTTAACCCCAGGAAAACTTGATAAAAAGTTTTAATTTCTTTAGATGGGGAATATAATATTTTTAACTTATATACGTCAGTTGCTAATGCTATTTTTAACTCTTTAGTGACTCATCCTAAATATGAACTTGGCCTACTTTCTACCCTCTTGTCGTTTAACATGAAAGATCGTAAAATTTAAGAACAATTGGAAATAAGCAATACTATTTTGCTTCAACACGAATTTATTATTAATTAATTACACTATTAACTAAATTTTATTAACACAACTGCTCATTTAAAATTGTTATATTTACCTTTCATTGCATACTAAATTATTGCAATAACGTTTTAGATAATATCTGTACTTTTTGTTTTGTTTACGTGTAAATTAATAACGCACTTTACAATTCTAATATTCTTGATACAAAAGAGTTATGGTCAGTTTTCAGTTTTTTAATAATAAATCACAAAAACATTTAATAGCGATATCAACATTAAATTTTGTCGTTTTAGTTACATTGAATCATTAATATATCGCGTGAGACTTCAATCAATTCAGTTTTAGGTTGGGGCGCAAGTCTAGAAACTAGCACCAATTTACACGGCATTTTCTAGATCGATCTTTTTCCTTTAGTAGAAACATTTTCATGTACGAAGAAGACACGTAAATGTAACCTCCAGAAAAATGCCGCATTTTTGGGGTCATTTCGCGAAAGATTCGCCTAAGCACAGAAATTTGCAAGATGGACTATTTCAAATTGCTACTCAAACATGTAGCTTGTTAGTGCAAGTGAACAACACTAATAACATTAGTTATGGAAATCATTCAACAAATATTCACTGCAACAGTATGGAACAAGCACAAGCTTCATGCAGCACATCCTCACATGATAACCATGAACAATTGTTAGTTCTTCTTCCACCTACTTCGGGAAGAAATCCTAAGTACAAACCAGGAGCATTAGGAAAGCCACGATTATCGGTAAGAAATGATTTACATGCGTTATTAAGTAGTTCTAAAACAAGTGCACGTAAAGCATTATTTTTATAGACATTTATTGCGTGATACCTTGACTCACATTTGCTGCAGATATTCTATTTATAAAATTTTAATTAGCGAGTGGTGGACATGCTAAAGCTGCATAATTGTTTCATAATGTTTACTTGTTTAGCTTAAAGTTCAGCAATATTAGTTATATAAAATTATCTAGTAATGTCAAGGTTGAAAAATATTGCCACATTTCTAGAATTTCTAGATTACAACCAAACACTAATTCATCGAATCTAACTAAATTTCAATTTTATGATTTAAAAAAATTTATTGCCTTCAATATTTTTGTGGAATTTTGTTAGTATCGTTAATTTTTTTATTTTAGTTCACATCTTATATAACGGGTGTGCGAAATACAGAATTTGGTTTATTTTGATATTCTTTACCTTATAAGTTACATTAACAAATGAAAACTGCAACACGCCACTGATTGTACTGCATACCATATGATTTTAAACAAATAAACGGACTTTAAAATTAAAAGTTCATTTAAGTTGATAATGGACTGTTACATAAATACCGTTGTTTAATCTGACAGTGCTCTTTATCATTGTTTCCATGAAATAAAATTTTTGTTGAATTCTGTTTTATCAACGGTTTTATTAATTTGTGACTGTTGTAAAACCATGAAAAACATTCCTTTAAAAAACGTGGAAGCAGTGCAATATATGAAATGTTTTAAAACGTAGATGTAATGTATGCCATGTGATTAGGGAGTACGTTTTTTTCTGTAAATAAAGAATAGAACTCTATACACTACTCTATACCACAATATAAGTTTTTTATAACATCAGGTTATAGGCTCAGTAGGCAGGCTCCTCTTTACAGTGTTTAGGCAACCCACAACAATTCACAACTTTCAGCGAGTAAAGTCTACAAATATCTCGAAATGGCATTTGAATCCCTGAATTAAAACGAATCTCTTGTCGGATTGTGTTTTAAGATTTTTTTTATAAATAACGAATCTAGCAAACTACATGTGTTTTTAGAAAAAAATCTTCTGACATTAAATAGAAATTTTTTAGTAGAAAAACATCATATAAGAAAAATCTTTCCAACACTGATACCCAAATAGATAGAAGGGCTACAATTTAGTTGACTTTGAATGATAGGCAACTTAAACTTCACTTTCGGCCCAGAGCTAAATATAGAAAAACGCCAAATTTTGCAAGAGAATTAGTGGATTTCCTAAGCACATTACAATAGACCAATACGTGTAAAGTTCGAACGAATTTTGTGTAGATGCATAATCATTTCAGACGGATATTTTACATACACATATTTCAAATTCAAATATGGTGTAACATTAATTTATACAATTAAATTCTCTTTTTCATTAATTGCTAATTATTTTTTAATTATTTATTCAAAATTTTATACAGATTAAATTGTAATAAAACATCTCTCAATTTAGGTGTCTCGGTATCTTCTAGGGTCCACTATTTCCGGTAATAAAGAGTTCAAATAAAACTCGAACAATTTTTGCTTCATATTACGTCTCAATTGTTTCCACATGTAGACCACCCAAAGTATATATGGAAAGTAACACTTTCTTTTTATAAATAAGTAAAGGAGTATAATTTTTCATTTTTAATTTCACAATTCTTTTGTTTCACGGCCTCTAATGGTGTAAAAGTTTTGCTTTTTAGAGAAAATTTTATTTTAATGATGCTGTCATTATATTATGTTGTGGTTATTAGCGTGTCAATTTTTTTTAGATATCTCTGTTTCTATTAATGTTTATTTACTTTACGAATCAATCGTGTTGTAGTATTCACAAAAATGGATATTTTTATTTTAAGTATTTTCCTCAAAAATATTAGCGGCATGCACTAATGTTAGATCTATAATACCTAATTTAAGTGGTAAGAGATTTTGTAATAAATTCAAATTTCGATTGCTTTGACTTAAATGAAAACTGGTTTAATAATATAATTACTGATGATAAAATAGAAATTTTAGCTATTCACTTACAAGATTTGATAAGCAATGATGTATTGGTAGTGGAATTGCACTTCCGTTGTACATTGAGCTTATGTAGGTTTTTCCATTAAGTTCTTCCATTGCTCTAGTCAGTACCTACTTCTGCTGCTGTATCGCAGTTAATCTCCTGGTTAGCAATAATTCCCGAAGATAGAGAAACTAAGTGGTCTTTTGGTCTTTCCGCAAAAGAATCGTGTGCGTCGAACCATTGTAGAAACTTTTCCAGATCCAATCCATCTCGCTTCTGGTGACTATCCCGTAGCTCAACGTGTTGCTCAGATGATTCAACTTGAACACCATTTCCCATAAAATAATAACACCCGACTGCTCTTGAATAATTACCGTATATAATAAATTAATGATATACGTGTCAAAAATTATTATCGGTACTATTTATTAAATACATACTACGTTTAACTGCAACAAGTTGCCAGTTTGATTTTGTTTTATTCTTAATTATCTGACGCTTGTGATTTTGTTGAATTTTAAAATTGATGTTTAATTTTAATTATTCTATACAAGGTGGTTCAACCAAAACTTTACCCCCGAATTACTTCGAGAACTGTAAGTGCAGTAAGTACGAGCTCGTTGGATTCATAACAATTATAAAAAAAAGAGGTTGAAAATCATTAAATTTTTGGTAATTTATGAACAAAGTTGCCAATAATTTAAAAACCGTTAGGTATTTTAAGAAAAGTAAGATAACATTATTGGTAGAAAATTAATTCTCTTTGATATGAGTTTTGGATGAGAAAATGCGTAGTAAATTTCACAAAACACAATCACATTACCCACTTAATTAATATTATTACATATGAATACTAGGGTGGGTAAGGGTTGGCATGTTTAGGTTTTAGTGGTTTTCCTAAACCTTGAAGTAAATGCTTTGCCAAGGCGAACCAATACACAATTGCACACGGTATCGTCACTACACTGTACAGGTTTATACTGATCTTCTAGGGCACCATACATAACACTTACATCACAATACAATATATAAAATGTACCATACAATTAAATAAATAAATAAAATATAATACAAATAAAGTTGGATCAAAGTTAGTGTATGAAGTAAAAATATATAATCGTGTAGCTGCAATTGGCCATTCGAGGTGAAATGGTCAGTGCTCTACGAGACAGATGGCGAGCCTTAAACCAGACGTTATATTAGACTTCTTGAGTTTTTTTTCCACACTTCAGACACATATTTGGGAAACTAGTGCATACTTCGTGCACTTAACGTATGCAGAAAACACACTGTATTCATCGGATATTGCAAAACATGATCCGGAATCACTAATGGATTGAAAGGAAAAATTCCGATGGCTGAACCCTGAAACTACATTTGCTGGTGTTGCTGCTTTACATCAGCTTTCAGGTAAGGGATGTTCAAACTGTAGTTTGTTTATCTGATTTCCGGGATTCATCCTGACATAACTATTGCAAGCACAATAGAAATAATGGTTGCAAATAATGTGTTGTGTTGCTTGGGAAACAAACCATGGCAATATTGTTAACTTCGGAAAGTTCTAATAATTCTACAATGCTACAAATGCTCATCTATAACCAACAATGCCTTCCCATTTAGCTTCTTCGGAATGAAACATTCTCGAATTCACTGTGTCAAAAGCGCAGTATTTATGTATGCTGATTTTGCCCACATATAAATAGTGGGGCAATAAAATCTTCAAATTTGGACATTTTGTTTTGTTTTTGAATATGGCGACTATGGGTACTGCAACAACCAATAACACTTATAGATGGCTCTTCTTTGAAAAGGAATTAACGTCCTTGGAGCCATTTTCAGCAAGAATATATCCCGATCGGTTGTTGAGCTGAAGATCGATTTCATCAACATTAAAGATAGAACCAGACTTCCTAATTTCCCGATTTCGTTATAAAAAAAGTGAAACCAATCGTATTCGGCTGTCTGTTTGGCGATATTAAACTTTTTGTTTCAAGTTTAACTATTTAACAAAATGATAAGCCAACTGCTGAATATCGTGATAGTTAATGCTTCTTCTTGATGTGCACTATTAATTTTCGTTCGTTTGTTTCTCTAAACAAGTAATTCGGACCCAATATTTAGGTCTTGGTAGACTTATTTCGCTTTACTCGTCTCCCCACCTTTTGGAAATATTAAAATTTTTGGCGGTTCTTTTCAGGGACATATCATTTGCCACAGTATCCATTGCCTTGAGTAAGCATTCCTTGTTCCAACTACCTCTTATGCTTGTCGCCTTTCTCTGAAATTTTGCCGGCATAGTTCCATAGCAACCAGAAAAGTCTCCTTAAATGTGATGGCCGACTATACCGTATTATTGAGTGGCCAACTTTCTCAATTATCCGGGAGACTATGTCTATGTCATGCTTTCTCCTGTTGCGTTTGCGGGTTCTTAGCTAAATTTGTAGGTTAGACTGTTATATAAGGTATTTCAATGCGCTGTCAGATAGCTGTCAAAGATCTTTAAAAATGGCTACTGTAGGGTAAACTTACGTATAATTAGATGAATTTTATCATTTAGTTATAGGATTTTAATATAGTTTATACGTTTAATTGATTTGTAATGTACCATAACGCCAGCATTTGGTTGTGTAGTGAACTGTGGCACTAGAGGAAATCGTAACAGTGTTAGGTTTTTTAGAATCCCTGTTATTTGTAATTTTAAACATAAATTGAGTTAAAATACTCTTTCACAGATTCTATAACTAACTTAATTAAAACAACCACTAAAAGTACACTCATGAAATTTAAAACTTGGACACCACAATTTCTGTAAACAAAAGTTTGCACATTGTGAAGCGGGCTTAAGGGTATCATTTACAATTCTAACAGCAGGTAGTCTCAGCAGGGGTTATCTTATAGAAGGACTGTAGAATGAATCATTACACTAAGCACGTTTTAGAAAATAGGTAATTTACGTTGCTTACTTAATTTTTTCTTTAAAGAATATATTTGAAGGTATCGCTAATTAAACACCATAGCTCGATTAATTATCGAATCAAAATTTTGTTTAGGAAATGTTTACAAAATAAAATTAGAAATAATTTTGATTTAAAAACGTCTACAAGCAATAACTTTTAAATTAAATCAAAAAATTAAACATGGTTATTTGGGTTGACTGATTATTACTTATTTTTAAATAAATCTAACCTACTAATTATTGTAAGTTATTAAAAAAAATCATTAAACTCTCTATTCATAATATTTAGTCCTTACAAAATGTATATTTTATGACGTTTCATTTTTTCTGTAGTTAATATAAAAGTGAAAATAAAAACTAAGGCAATTCTTATTGTCAACGTATATATTTAGTTTTTGACAAGAATTTATTACATAATTATAATTAAGATACCAAGTTATAGTTTAAAATTAAATGAAAACGTTTTTTTTTAAATAAAGGTATTACTATATAAATAAATATAAGAAATCAATCATCAATCATTGACGTTATCAAGGTTTCAATATAATTAATATTATGCGGGAACGCCGCAAACCGTTCGTGGAACAATCAGGACTTACGAATCTGTTCTAAAATTCGTACGTAGCACCGTCCAAATTAATGTTCCGATTGCCGTTCGGTTCGTTGTTCTGTTTGTTCCTCGGTTTGTTGTTCAGGTGTGTACGAAGCTTTACAATAAGCATATTAATATGAACTATATCTTATGAAAGGAGAGTTATGTAACTATAATTAACGACTTAACGTTACGTTAGTAGATTCCATTTACTATTTACACATATTTTCTTGGAACATTCGATAATTAACTATCGGGATATGATGACCCTATACTTCGCAGGTTGTGCGCAACTGGATACAAGCAAATAACTTGGAGCTGTTACCCTGGCCAGCAAAAAGCCCAGATTTTAACATTATCGAAAATGTTTGGGCTCGAATACTTGCTGTTATCCGAAGACAACAAGGGCCAAATTTTATACCAGTAAACCGTAATGCACTAATTGCAGCCATTGATACCGCATGGGAAACGATTAATATTAATTATATTGATACCTTGATAGCGTCAATGAGCAGACGCCTCCAAGAATGTATCAATAATAATGGAGGTCACACCCATTATTGATTTCTTATATTTATTTATATAGTAATACCTTTATTTAAAAAAAACGTTTTCATTTAATTTTAAACTATAACTTGGTATCTTAATTATAATTATGTAATAAATTCTTGTCAAAAACTAAATATATACGTTGACAATAAGAATTGCCTTAGTTTTTATTTTCACTTTTATATTAACTACAGAAAAAATGAAACGTCATAAAATATACATTTTGTAAGGACTAAATATTATGAATAGAGAGTTTAATGATTTTTTTAATAACTTACAATAATTAGTAGGTTAGATTTATTTAAAAATAAGTAATAATCAGTCAACCCAAATAACCATGTTTAGTTTTTGATTTAATTTAAAAGTTATTGCTTGTAGACGTTTTTTAAATCAAAATTATTTCTAATTTTATTTTGTAAACATTTCCTAAACAAAATTTTGATTCGATAATTAATCGAGCTATGGTGTTTAATTAGCGATACCTTCAAATATATTCTTTAAAGAAAAAATTAAGTAAGCAACGTAAATTACCTATTTTCTAAAACGTGCTTAGTGTAATGATTCATTCTACAGTCCTTCTATAAGATAACCCCTGCTGAGACTACCTGCTGTTAGAATTGTAAATGATACCCTTAAGCCCGCTTCACAATGTGCAAACTTTTGTTTACAGAAATTGTGGTGTCCAAGTTTTAAATTTCATGAGTGTACAAAAAATCAACAGAAATTTCACACATTCTAATGAAAAACAAAGGTTTGTTTGCCCTACAGACGTTAACAAAAGCGTTGAAATGCCTTATTATAGTTTGTACAACACGTATACACAAAATGAGCGAGCTGATTGTACACCTAAAAATTTTAGGAGTATTCACAAACAAACACGACTGTAACTCAAAAAACCAAATGGTGGGTGGTAATGTTACGGTAATGCACCAGCCATGGAGAGAAATTATTAACGGATGACCATCTCCCAGGAATTGCCATCTAACCTTGGAATAAAATTCGACTGTCGTATAGTTTTGTCATATTTGAGACACATAATGAAATATACATACTTGAAAGTAGGTTTCCAGCAATATGAAGAGAGCAGTCAATACGGCATTTAAAAAAACAATTAAAAGTTTTAAGATCCGTTAGTAAATTGCCTGCATTTTCTAAAATTGTTGAATAATGATTTGTGTTTAAATTCAAAACTACCTTGATTTACATTCGATATAACAGCCCGTGAAGAAAACAAAATATCTATCTTTATCTCGGTTTTACTAGATCTTAGTGAAGCATTTAACGATGAAACACGATTTATTGCTTGCCATTCTTCATTAATGTAGGGTTTAGAAAATCTACAATAGAAGTATTAAATATTTCCCTTAATGGCGGAACCCAAAAAATACAATACGATCGACATTCTTCTGAATTTAGAGTAATTAATAAAGCAGTGTCCGGAGGTTCTTAGACCATGACTGTTTAGCATTTACGCACATCAAATTACCATACTCGCATAAAAAATTATTCAAGTCCTTTAATATGAAGGATCGCTTAAAATCTATGAAACTAATAAAGGAAGACTTAATCACATTTCTACAATAACAAAATTCCCTCATACTTCAAAAAACTTAATGTCGTAAGCGAGAGACTATTTACCAATTTTATAATCAATATTTTATCTCTCATTTCGTTCTCGATAAAAATTTTGAGGCGAAATTAGAGGGTCAGATAGTACTCGATGAGATCTTCTAAATTATGTATCGTAATACCCCTCATCCCTATTAATTGATTGTGCTTCCCCGGTGGGGGGTAGAAGTTGCGCGGATGAAGAAAGCAGACCAGTTGGTCCCTCTCAAATGAGAAATCGACGGGTCCGAACGTTTTTCCGGATTTTCATTTTAAAGTCCTAAAATCGGGGGGGTAAAGTTTTGGTTGAACCACCTTGTATAGAATAATTAAAATTAAACATCAATTTTAAAATTCAACAAAATCACAAGCGTCAGATAATTAAGAATAAAACAAAAATCAAACTGGCAACTTGTTGCAGTTAAACGTAGTATGTATTTAATAAATAGTACCGATAATACTCAGGGTAAAGTAATAGTACGAACATTCGATGGTAAAACTTAGATTAGATTATGAGCAAAATTATATCCAAAAATGTGGTCCAATATTTGCATGGTGTTTTATTCTTCAATTAATTATCAATTAAGCATCAAAAATAATTTACGTGTTATTGAAATAGAGAATTTAAAAAAAGTTGATAACCGAATAACAGAAGTAATTTAAATGGGTTCGTTAACTTTATAATTAAAATTAGGTAAATAATTTTTCAATTACTTAATTTTTATCCACAAATTAATGAGTAAATAGACTGAAACATTCAGTGAATCGATTCTTAACAATTATTCAATTTGCTATGTAAAAAACTTCTATTTACTTTGCCGACCTTGTCTACGCGGTTTTCATCGATTTTCCTGAGTAATCTTTTAATCAAATTTTTTTTTTTAACGTTTAATCGATATCACTTTCTTATTAACTAACGAATTTTATTAATGAACAAACATAAACATGTAAATCCAATAGTCGTACAATAAACAGTCACACACATATAGGGTAGCAATTATAGTTATTTTTTTTTTGCGTTGTGTGCGTGAACATTTATACATACTTCAATCGTGTGTGTTATTTGTAATTGCTCAAGCTTGTTTTCCGATAATTGATTATAGCACAGAAAAATACACCTTTTTTTTCTGTGATTATAGTTAGGATTTTGACTAAAGTTAACTGTACATTTAATTATATTCTACATAATTATGAGTCTAGAACAGAATAAACGTTACGTGTTAAAGTAGGAGCACAAAAACAAATTCAATATTTAATCACAACTACAACCACGCCTGTGAAACGATACACTTTACATTTTGGAATCTGCTTTGTATTTACAAGACTGTCTCTAAAAGTTTTGAATTTTATAGACACCTTATTTTGATAGAAAAGTGAAAAAAAATACAGCTAACTGTTTTAACAACACATAACCCTTAAGACGGGTCCAGGTACCTGGTTCTTCAATTCCGACCACAAAATTTTGCTCGAAAAGGAAGAAAAAGATAATTGCATTTAGAAAAAAATAGTTTAAATTAAAGTTGTAGACAATAAAATTTTCAACAGCTTTTCTCCTATTTTTGTTTATAATCAATATACAATTAGTGTTATCTCAGTAATGACTTATTGGATCAAAAAATAGTTTAAAGTTGTATAATTAAATTACAAACAACCTTTATTTGAAAAAATGTATAAAATGAACTTTTAGCATGATCTTTTTAGGTTCAAAGCGTGGTAGTATAAGATGCATCATTTTTTGGTCTGTTTAAAATTTTCTTTATATTGTAATTGCTATAATATTTGTGTTATTGCATTACAATCTAACGTATTCTTTGTGCATATCATTTAATCACATGTTAGAAATATTTTGATTACGTGTGTCTTTCTTTGGTGGAAACAGTTATTTATCTCATTTTCATTTGTTGTTTGTTTGCTACGCAATTTCAGAATGTACGATGCTTGTTTTGATATTCTAATTTCGGATACATTTTAAGGCACTTTATTTATTAAAATATGGTTCATAATAGAGCAATACCAGTGTGTGAATGAGCTTTCGTGAACAATAAGGAATAGAGTCAATCACATTTATTTATATCTGAAAATTGACTCAAACTCAAATATTCAACTAATTAGGCAGGTGGGAGCGTAGCGACTGGTGGAACTCGCCTGTTATCCACGGTGTTATACACTGTTAACTAACATTGTTCAGTATTAATTAAAAATACCTGTATAGAAGAGCTGAATTAATATATTTTCAATCAGAAACATATTTGTATCTAGAATCTAATAATTGTTTGTGTTTAAATATGAACTGATAAAAGTTTCCTACAAATATACTTGTATATTTGTTTTGATGAATAATTACCTATAATTAATAATAGTTTATTTTGATACATGCTTTATTTATATTGTGTTTGTTCAATTGTTGGGCGGAATCTGAATTTTTCTCATACGCTTCTCTCCTCAGACAGCCTAAGGTGCCTTTTGGCTTTAATTATTTACATAACTTTGTCAAAATTGATTGTTTCATTTAAAACGAGTTACATTTATCACTGCACTCTAACGGTTCAACATAGGTGTCTTTAGTAAGCTTTTGCCATTTTTTGATCGGCCAAGTTCGCTTACATGACAACATACTAACTGTAATTGGTCGGAAAAATGAAAAAAAATATGTTTAAATTTTTTGTTTAAAGACCGTCGCATAACTCCCCATAACTTGTAAAGTAATAGTCATGTCATAATACCACAAGTAGTTAAATTTTAAATTGTTACAAATTCAATAAGAATATGTCAACCTTATCACCCACATCCAATTTTAGACCAAGCACCTCTCACTTAATTACTCAGATAAGAAGCACCTCTAGCCTAATTAGAGAAAATTCTCTTAGGTAATTACAAATTTGCTTTCTACTGTTCTGGCAACATCCTTATAATCGAATGTTTCGCGTATATTAGAAGCTGAATAGCACTATGATAATAGTAGATTGTTTTACAAGTAACGAAAAGTGACGTTCTACTAGTTTGATTGATTTTCACAAGCTGATAAAACACTTTTTCTACGAGTTTATATTAAATTAAATTATAAAATAAATATCCATGACAACAATTCATTATAATAATTATTTACATTAGAGTGTGGAAAGTAGGATTTTACGGCGCGGCAGCTTTGTTTGAGGAACGGGGACGAAAATCAATTTATCGGATTTTATACTTAGTTTATTTTTAAAACGTTCCCAAATAGCAGATAAAATCAGCCAGTACTTTACCGCATAGTAACCGTACTCTAACCGCATTGTGTGTAAAAATCCAGTTTCAAGACGAGTATGAAGAACTGAAAAATGTGCTTTATAGTTCAGGAGGCCAAAAAGAAAATTATTCAATAATGTACAATCCTCATTACTTTTTGGTAAACAATTGGTAAAGTGTATCTAACTAGTAAAATTCCACGTTTCATAGCAATAAAATTCCATGCTAAATCCAAATATTTCGCGCAGAACAATCAATAAATGGGATTAGCTTGAACAGTTTCCTTAAATGATTTTTTGGCCTCCTGAACTGTAACGCACAATTTTCAGTTGTTCATACTTGTCTTGAAACTTGATTTTTACACACAATGCGGTAAAGTACGGCTACTATGCGGTAAAGTAGGGCTATTATGCGATAAAGTAGTGGCGGATTTATCTGCTATTTGGGAACGTTTTAACAATAAACTAAGTATAAAATCCGATAAATTGACTTTCAAAGTGGTTTTACAGCGCTCAGCTAATGAGGAACTCGCCCTTCGGACTCCTTCCTCAAACAAAGTCTTCGTGCCGTAAAATCCTACTTTCCACACACTAACCTAAATAACTATTACAATGACTCGTCGCGTTTTGCCGCTTAGTGTAGCTCCAAAACTACATCCTCTTTAATTGTAGAAGGTTTACATATTTTAAGGTGATTCCTGGGAACCATTAAGAATAATGTTTATCTTCAAATTTAATGGGACACTTAACAGTTATACCTGTTATGGTTATGTTGTGTTTTATCAATTTGTCGTCAACAGATCGTATCTTTTTCGTTCTAATAACACTTTGTTGTGCATCATTATTATCATATACTAATTCATAGTCCATAAACAACCGCTTTTTTTACTAGAATATCATCTTCTCTACTCTAATTAAAATGGAATTTTTGTGATATTTACAGTTATATATTATACATATCTTTGTGTATAATTTGTAATTTGCAAAATAAACTTATTATTATTATTATTATTTAAGTTTAAAACATATAGTTATTTTCTTCTTCTTTCGATAATTAATTTCCATTTATATTAAGAGAATGGACGAACAGTCAGTTGACCGACCTCTATACACAAGAAACGAACCTACATAAGTTGATGTGACTACCGGAAAAATGTGCAAAAAATGTTTTACAGAACTTTCTACACATAGCTGCTCGCAACACTACTCCACATCACAATCATAACTTTTACAAAAAGATAGGAAGTCGCGGTTTGCGCTGACTGTTTAGAAATTTTTCCTCTATTGAACTATGTAAAAAGATACATAGATACATATTATTAACTATGAAGAACTCTTTTAAACGAGACCTATTTGTTCAATTCCATTAACTTATACCGGAGTTATTTCCATTTAAATAAAAAACATGTTCGACGTCCCCCCACCACTATATTTCATAAGACAGAGCAAAATACCCTAAGCAAAAAATCTGAAATTTTGCAGTCTTTACTATGGCAATATTTAAAATATACCTATACTTGCATATTTTTCGAGATAGAGCCAATTTTATGATTGGCCATAACAGTTGCGATTTCTCGTAGCCGATTTACCTATTAGAATTTTTTCAATATTGTCAGATTTATAATTCCCGAGATATAGCCGGTGTCCATTCTTAGTTGGCCACCCTGTATAATCACCTTAACCAGTTAGAGTTATTAATAGTTTTCAGATATTTTTTTCCGTGGATTTTTGCCGAAGGTTTTTTTCCGGTGGATCTTTTTTCCTGCAATTTTTTGTGCAATTTTTCGTTCGCCAAGAAAGATCGAAAGTGTATTTTGAAATTTTTCGTTATTAAATAATAATTATCAATTTGCTATTCGTAAATTAGTTTAAAGAAATAAAAAATTTAAATAGTAATAAATACCTACTTGGTCTAAGTATCAATTGTGCAATAATTTGCATCGATTTGTTGTCATGATTGTTGCAACATTTCCCAAGATTGATTACTATTTTCTAACAAGTACTGTTTTCCACCTTTACAATCTGAATAATCGCTTATTATGATATTATACAGGGCGGTGCAAACTTCTGACATTAGAAAATAACACCGTTAAAAAAAAGATATAGTTTTCATCATTTGTTACTGAACGCACATTTTAAGAATATTTTCGATTATATAGGATGTTCCAAAAAGTCATGGCTACATAAATTTACATTTTTTAAATAAAACAAACCATATATTCTTTAAAGTTCAAAAAGATCTCATCGAGAGCTTTAAAAAAATATAGTATGTTAATGTATTGTACAGAGTATTTTAGAAGATATGGGTAATTATTAGTAACTAACATTAGATGTGTTTAGTATTAATTACTTTTATAATCGGAAACTTTATTAATACAGGGCGAAGTTAATTAGCCTTTAATCGATATAATGAATGTAATGGAAACTGTAAATACTTTATGAAAACCGAAAATATTGTATTTTACGTGTAAAAATTAAGATAATTGATTTTTGCATAAATATTCCTGTACATTTTGGCTTTTCTAAAGGATTATAACGTTTTTTATACATTGTCACCGTATATACGAATGTGTCTGTACCTTTTACTGTAATCTAACAGATGACAAAATACTTCAAAATATATATTCGGAATGATGTTAAATTATTTCAAGTTTCTTTTAACAGAGCGTTAAACTATGTGTCATTTTTACTAATAATTAGCTATATTTTCTAGAATACCCCGTACAATACATTGTAGTGCTATATTTTTAAAGCTCTCAATGAGATCTTTTGGAAACTTGAAGAAACTGTATGGTGGGTTTCATTTAAAGAAATGTAAGTTTATGCTGCCGCGAATTTTTGGAACACCCTATACAATCAAAAATATTTTTCAAATGTAACTGTACTAAATGTAACAAATATTGAAAATTTTTTCGAACGATGTTATCCTCTAATGTTAGAAGTACCCGTCCTTTATAATAAGAGTAAACATTATTTGCAAGTACAAATTAGTAATAATATTAGTAACAATATAATAATAATTATATATATATATATATATATATATATATAAATATATTTACGATACAAGTTGACATCCGCCTATAGAAATGATGGTCGATAGATAGCGTACAGTTTCAGATGGGTGTCACCTTGAGCCATTTTTCGATCGCTGTATGTGATTTAGTACACCAACATTCTTACTACAGGCGCTTCAGTAGCTAATGGTGTATATTTAAATAAATATTTTGAAGAGTTAAGTTGGTTTCCTACAAAATTGCAACTATGTATTCGCTTGTTGGGCATATTTCATTTTAATTCGGTGTTTGTGTACGGATGTTGTTCTTAAATAATGAGTAGACGTAGCAAACTGATTGTGAATTTAGCTATTAAAAAGGCAACAGAAGGTAAGTACTATGTTATTTTTATTGAAAATTACAGATTACAGATTTATAGATTTAAGTAAATACTTAACTAAACACATTTCTTTCAGTGTAGTTTTTTTTAAACTGGCCATTTCTCTTATGGTATCTTATCTAAGTCAAACCAAAGTTATTTATAGCCAATACAAATTAGATGGTAATTTTTATCAATGCGATTTCAATTATAATGCAGTAAACACTTTAAAAATACCTTCTTAACCCATTACAAATTAAATTTCACTAACTATGCGAACCTCTAAAAAACTAAATTTACAAAATTGTTCATAAAAGTTAACGAAAAAGATTACATTTTCTTCCTTACAAAACAGTTGCAAAGTATTGTTCCTCTTTTGACTATTCATTTATTGTTATATTATTTTAACTTTGCTGCAGTCGTTAATCCAAAAGATTTCTTTTCTTAAATAGCAAATTATGGGTTTGGTGTTTTTAAAGTAAACTTCTTTAGGTATTTTTGTTCAAAGTTTTATAATTTCCAATTCTTTAATATAATATCTTTGAATAATTTGTTTATGATTTACATTTATTATTACGATTTATTACAGTTGATACATGCTCTGATATTAATTCGGAGTCGGAAATCATTTCGGAATCGGAATATTCGCCGTCAGATAGTGAAAGTAGCAGTAGTAGTAGTAACATCGAGGATGACGCAAACAATGATTTTGAAATACCCCCTGTGTCTCCAATTACTATTTCTTTTGATGATGTTACTAATAAAGAAAGTCAGCCACGGAATAACAAACTTACTCCACAAAGTATTTTGAAAGAAAATATTGAACCGTCGACGAGTGAATTAAGTAAAAAATTGTTAGATAAAATTCGCCGAGAAGGAGATTTTGTTTCTACGAACGTTGTTCCGGTATTGAATAAATCGGAAATTCATTTACCAGACTATATTGTATGTAAATATTGCAAAGGTTATTACTCACACAAAAGTCTAAGAAGGCACGTGAAGAAATGTTATTTTAATCCAGATCCAGCGAAACCTATCAAATCTCAAGTAGAAGGTCAAAATATAATGGCAGGTCCTTTCGGTCCCAATGACCCGCTGAAGGTTAGTGGATTACTACAAAAACTAAGAGCTGATCAAATATCATTCGTCGCAAAAACGGACAAAATAATATGTGAAGTGGCAAGAAGGTACTTAATTAGTCATAAAGAGAAACATCTCATAGTTGTAGCGAAAAAGAAACATGAGAAGATTAGCTCGTGTACTAATCGAAGTAAGGAAGAACGAGAAAATTTAAAACTAACTTTGGAGCAAATTTTACTACCTTCCAAATTTAAAACCATAGTCAACGCAACTAAAGTTGTTTCTGGATATGATTCTAACTGTTCAAGTTACATGTCCCCTTCATGTGCTTTACAAATGGGCACTTTACTTAAACGTGCTATCAATGCCGCCCATTCAATTGAAATTCAGAAGCAGAATCCGTGTAAAGAAAAACAAGAACACCTTAAAGCCTTAACGCATCTTATTGAAACTGACTGGGCGTATCAAATTTCAACAGAAGCAAGTCAAAACTTGGCTAATAACAAATTCAATAAACCAAGTCTTATACCATTAACAGAGGACATAAAGGCAAGTCTTGTTGTACTTGATGTACATCTACTGTTACTAATTTGTTATAATTTCAGATTTTCGACACGTATCTTCAAAACATTATTCAAATTACTATGAAAAACTTACAAGCTAATGAAATCGACAAAAAAGATTTCAAAGTCTTGACAGAAGTTGTCTTTTGCAGCCTTATGATTTTTAACAAAAGGAGAGTTGGAGAATTGCAAAGGATGACATTAGAGGCATATTTACAAAATTACGATAATATATCGTCATCGGAATTTGAAAAAGCTCTTTCAACGTCGGAAATAATTTTGTATAAGCAACTAAAGCGTATAGTTATAAGAGGAAAAAGAGGAAGAGGGGTTCCAGTTTTATTTGAAAAAGATATTGTAACTGCTCTAAACTTTTTAATTGAACTAAGACCCAAATTTAATTTAGATAACAACATATACCTGTTTGGTTTACCTAACACAGACAATCCTATTTCAGGTTATAACGTGCTAAGAAAGCATTCAAGTTTGGCTATACCTGATAAGAAAAGAGCATCATTACTGACATCTACTCGATTAAGGAAACATATGGCAACTATAACCCAAATATTTAAAATTAACAAGAATGACTTGGAACAACTGGCATCGTTTATGGGGCATACCCAAAAAACACATTCCGAGTTTTATCGTTTACCTGATAATATTTATCAAACTGCAAAGGTTAGCAAACTACTACTCCTATCCAAAAATGAGATTTTGGTAAATTTAAAGGTAAAAAGTTAGACGACATTGAGTTGGACCAAATCGTAGATGAAGCTGTTGAAGACAACACTGATGATGAATTTGATATCAACACCGATTTTGCAAATGAAAGTGAAAAACATGAACATAATAAATGTGAAAACAAGACTGTAGTAAATGCAGGGCAAGAAAGAAAAAATGAACCAAGCAATATAGACACAAAGAAAAAGAAAAACGTTAAAGTTAGATGGACAACAGAACAAAAGCAATTAACAGAAAAAGCTTTCAAAACCACATAAAAACAAAATCCCGCCCAAGAAAGACGAAGTCAATCAATTCAAGGCAAAATATCCAGAAATTTTTGAAAATAAAACGTGGCCTGTAATTAAAATATACGTTTGTAATCAATATAATAAAAATAATCTTAAAATTGTTAAGGTTTTGTAAAGTTTTGTTAAGAATTTAAAGTGTTAAAATTGTATATTATCTATCAGTACAGTACCTAACTATTACTTAACTTTTTGTGGTCTGATAGAAATTGCAATTAATTTTTATTTTACATACCTAAGTCATTAATAGTTGTTGAATTTGAAAAAAATTAGTTTGTTCATTTTTGCGAAATAAATGTATCTGAAATAGTTTTTCTCCTCTTCATGGTTCACAAGCTTTGTTCGGCATTAAAATCCAATTGATCAAAGTGTTTCGTTTGTCGAAAATGTATTTCTACAAAGTTTTATTTTTAATTATTTTAAATAAATAACGTTGTTTTGGACATACAGTTAATAACTGTTTTTGCACTTCCTATTTGTAAAACGATCAAAAGCGAACGTAAAAGACTCACCGAAGCACTACTAAATAACGAATCATTAAAGTAGATCAACAGTTCGAGTTACTTGTAACTTTTCAAATACGTGTGACTGAAACTCAGATTTCGGAATGTTTTTATCTGTGAGCTTTTGATCGTTTTACAAATACAAAGTTCAAAACGTTTATTAATTAAACTTTAATTAGTATTTAAAAAGAAGTGCAAGGAATGTTTTAAGATATTAATTTTGTTTGTAAATATTGTTTCACAAAACTGTTTCACAAATTATGGAATTTACAAGTTCAAATTCACTGCTTCTTATGAAGGTGCTTAAGGTTCGAGAAGAATAGTGGCTGACAATGTAGTATCTTTGTAGGTATTCTCGGCTCCCCGCCTCCGTGGACGTGTTCTGGTGTTTGTTTACGGTAATTCTAGAAGTAATCAAACTTTTAATAGTTATTTCTGATTTATTTTGAACTAAGAATGCGGAAATTAAACAGCATCAATAAAGTTTGAGTTGATGAAGATATGAATAAGAATGATAACAAGGTTAAACAAAAGATAAAACAAGAAAACGTGGAGATACAAGGAAAAGAAACATACGATTCAAGAAAATGTAGATTGAAGAGGAGGAATGAAGACGGACCGTTAGGGACAGATCGTTGGAGAAGTGGACAGCAAGAAACTGAAAAAGGCAGGAAAGCGAAAAAAAAATAAGGGGGAGATGAAGATAGAGGTTATAAGAGGGATAAAAATATGATAATTTACAGGAATGTGGCAGGTATAAAAAATCAAAGAAAAGATATTTTGGAGATATGTAGTAGAAACGTGAGAAGAGAAATAGTGGGATGATTAAAAAGATAGGATACCTAATTAGTTAATATTGCAAGTAAAACACGCGGAAACAATGAGAATAAAGGGAAGGTAAAAGAGGTAATAAGTATAATAGATAGTGGTAAAAATAGAGGAAAGAGGGAGGGATAAAAATATAGAAGGGATAATGAAATTGAACTTAAAGATGGAGAGGAGAAAGAAGTAGGACACAACTGAGGGAAAATGAAAAAAGTTGTGGAAGATAGGGAAAACGGAAAATAATAATAGTAGAGAATATTAAAGCGAGAATAGGAGAAGAAGGAGGGATAATGATAAATGGAACGGAAAATAAAACAAAAACAAAAAACAAGATAATAAACTGACAAGGAAAAGTTGAATTATCTAAAAAGACGATGGACGATAATGAATGGTAATATGAAGGATGAAAGGAAGCGGAAGTTAACGTTGGTAGCAGGGATGAGGAAGTCGGTGATTCATTATATAACAGCATTGATTATTAAATACATTAAGATATGTAACCCTATGGAAACAAAATGCGCACAAAAAACCTGCCTTGTTGTTCGGGTACGCTCGTATTTCTCCTGATTTCACTCAAAATATTATTAGTAATGCATTACTCTCTGACGTTCCTGAAATGGTTAAATAATTTATAGGAACATAATTAATACGACTGAGAAAAATGAATGATGATGGTCGGCAGTATGATACGAGCGTACCCGAAGTACAAAACAAGGCGGTTTTTTATGCGCATTTTATTTCCATAAGGTCAATGAAAAAGAGTTAGAAATCATAGTAGGGTCTACGGTGGAGGAGAAAGGGTAGTGGGATCATTAAATAAATAGCGAGAAGGGAAAATATACAGGAAAGTATGTGAGTGAAGCAAATTTAGGATTGTCAAGAAAATGGAGAGGACAATTTTAGAATTCTTTGAAAGAGAAAGAAAGGTAAAATTATTGTAGCAAAAAGAAGAAATGTAAGAGAGTACATCAAGGAAATGGAGCAGAATGGAAACATGATAGTAAGACAGGTGTAGAGGTTAAGGGTAACAATTTTAGAGAAGAACGAGAGAAAAGAAGATAGTCAGAGGTGTGAGAAAGGAATGAAGAGAAATACTGGAAGTAAACTCTAGGATAGCAAAGATAGGCGGTAGGATACATAATGAAGAAATAAGTAAATATAGAGAATTAAGAACGCAGATAGGAAGAAAGGCGATGGGTTATGAGAAACAGATTGAAAGGAGGAGAGAGGAGGAAATATTATATAAATGTTATAAAGAAAAAAATCATAAAAAGTAAAATATGGAGAAGAGGAAAAGTCAGACGTAGTAATAAAGAAGGCGATACGCGAGGGAGGAGATAAAAATAAGGCGAGACGGGAAAAGTGTGGATGAGGAGATGAAAGTAAGGCTCAGAATTCACAAGCGCAAGAAAGAGTAGTAACAACAAAAACGGAAGTGCAATAGAAAGTACCAAGCTGTACAATTGGAAACAAATGATTAGGAGAGAAGAGAATGAGAGCAAAATTTAGGGTAGATAATGAAAGAATAGAAAATAGGTATAGTTTAATTGACGAACACAGAAAAGATAAGATTGTGTAAGGAATTGTGGGAGAACTTAAAACACATGAGGTAGGAATGGGAGACTGGAGCTGTTGGGAAAAAGGGTGGAGGGATTGAGTGGATAAGGAAGTTAAAGGAAAGAAGTGATGTAACAGAACAAATGAAAAAGAAAATCATAAGGGTTGCAGATAGTATGTAAGGAATAAGAAGAATGTTTTCGTTCATTATTATTAACTAACATTTATTTATTGGTGTCTTTGTATTTTTCTACATTTCGAGATCTTTCCTTGCGTCGTGTATAGGTCATTACTTTTATTTTTGCGTTAGCTAATTTGTTTCTTGTTTGGGTGAATTTTTGTATTTTTTAGAGGAATGCTTTTGAATTTTGTTCAACGAATTTCTTGACCTGTGTCATATATCATTGTTTTGTTTGTTTATTGGCGTTTATGTTAATACGTCACAATATCAGACAGTTCATTACGTCTAAAACGTAAATTATTTAACGTAATTGTTGTTAATTTTAATGGCAGGTGGTAATAATGAATAAAATGTTGTTATATCTAATTAATTATAATAATAATAATTACAAAGTAAGAGTGGGGTTCAAACCCATAACACTCAATAATACATGTACATGTAAATTATATCAAGAACATAGATAAAAGAAAACAGGTAAGAAAAAACGAAAAACAAGTAAATGGCGCATTACGTATTACGTAAAAGTTTTTAAAAATTTATAGTGTGGTTCCATAACATCATAACTTCTTCTAAACCATCGCAAATTTTACGTGAAACTAAGGGAGATAAGAAAGCAATATCCTTTAAAAATAATACACAAGGTAAGAAGATCGGCAACACTGTAGATGACTCTGTCTTATACCGAAGGATGATTTAAAACTCAAATACAGAGTCCAAGCTGTACTAAACATCAAAAACGTTTTAATACGGATGCCGTTGTTACCGTTAGTCGCATCGAATGCCAACTTGACTTTTATATGTATACTGTGTATTATACAGCGGATGCCGTCTTATGCTGTTTGGGAACGGATGCCAATTAAACCTTCAGAACAATATACATATATATATATATATATATATATATATATATATATATATATATAAAATGATAAGTTTTTCGACATCTAGTGTCGACTCGTGAAAGCGTTCACGTACGAAAATGTTAGCAATTTTGCCGACAGGTATGTAAAGCAGTTACATAGTCGATTCTTCAATAATTATAGCCAACCTAACAGTTGGCAAGTATAAAATTTCGAATCGCCTGCAGTAAAGTACGCAAGAGGTTGTACAATAGCAAACAAACACTGAGAATTACCCGACAGCTGTTTCGTCCTTTTGGGACTCATCGGGAGTGAGAGAACTCGAGTGTAAGTTCACTATTGTACAAACGCGCGCTGTCGACTATATGCGCTACTGGAGGGATCACAATATTTAAATGATAAGTTTTTCGACTTCTAGTGTCGACTCGTGAAAGCGTTCACGTACGAAAATGTTAGCAATTTTGCCGACAGGTATGTAAAGCAGTTACATAGTCGATTCTTCAATAATTATAGCCAACCTAACAGTTGGCAAGTATAAAAATTTCGAATCGCCTGCAATAAAGTACGCAAGAGGTTGTACAATAGCAAACAAACACTGAGAATCACCCGACAGCTGTTTCGTCCTTTTGGGACTCATCGGGACTGAGAGAACTCGAGTGTAAGTTCACTATTGTACAAACGCGCGCTGTCGACTATATGCCCTACTGGAGGGATCACAATATTTAAATGATAAGTTTTCGACATCTAGTGTCGACTCGTGAAAGCGTTCACGTACGAAAATGTTAGCAATTTTGCCGACAGGTATGTAAAGCAGTTACATAGTCGATTCTTCAATAATTCAAAATTGCTAACATTTTCGTACGTGAACGCTTTCACGAGTCGACACTAGATGTCGAAAACTTATCATTTAAATATTGTGATCCCTCCAGTAGGCATATAGTCGACAAGGCGCGTTTGTACAATAGTGAACTTACACTCGAGTTCTCTCACTCCCGATGAGTCCCAAAAGGACGAAACAGCTGTCGGGTGATTCTCAGTGTTTGTTTGCTATTGTACAACCTCTTGCGTACTTTACTGCAGGCGATTCGAAATTTTATACTTGCCAACTGTTAGGTTGGCTATAATTATTGAAGAATCGACTATGTAACTGCTTTACATACCTGTCGGCAAATTGCTATATATATATATATATATATATATATATATACTAGAAATTAATTATAAATCAAAATTTAAAGATTACAATTTTTACATGAATATTTTGTTTTCCATTAAGCACTAGTACACTGCCTCATAAACAGTAATGTATTAGCACATTAAATATTAGTAATTTGAATTTAATGATTCCGTAAATAATAGTATATTATGCAATGAGCATGTGAAACAAAGTTTTGATCCATATCTTGAAATATGGACATATACTAATTGTAAAACCGCCGATTAATGGTATATTATGCAACGAGTTTTATAATTCTAGACTCGATATTTATTTAGAGAGGAGCAGAACGAGTATTTATAAAACAAATTGCATACTATATTTTTTCTACGATCAACACAAAAAGTAATAGTAGATTATATCATTAAGAGTAGAATAAGATATTTTTGACCGGCAACTAGACGAAGCACAAAAAGACGTTCTACTCTAAATGATACATACTATTTTATCTTCAAGGGGGCAATAATGAGTTGCCGGACTTACGGTTTTTGGGGCCTAGTGCTACATCAAAATATGGGCCCCCCGCCCCCATAAATTAGTTTTACTGATACAAAACTATGTATATAATCTACGCAATCATGTATAGGTTTATTTGGAAATACAAAAAGTTTTTGATACTGAAAATTTATGAATAATGTCAGAAAATATTTAAAATCTCATTAGATCGCTTTCAATCGACAACAAAGAAAGTGCCGACAACCTAGATTCTCCAATTATTTCGACACTTTGTAATTCGAGAATAGGAAAATCGCAATTTCTATGTTTCACAGATGTTTTTCTCTCTTTTTAATAAGTGTTGCGACATCTAGAATTGTCTCGTGTTACCGTAACACGTCCGAAAATGCATTCGCATCTCTTTTTGTTTGACTTTTGAAATCATTAATCAAAATAGATTAAATTATAAGAACTAAATAAAATAGCAATAGCAACTACGAGGCGGGTTCATAAATTAAGGGCCGTTTAGTCACAGAAAAAAATATACTCATAAGAAACAAATTTTATTGTCATATTTAGTTAGGTACAAACTTACTTTACTTCTCTACATAATCGCCTTTCACTTCTAAGCATTTTTCGTACCGCTGCACCAGTTTCTTTAACCCCGCTGCATAGAAGTTTGCCGCCTGAAAGTTGAACCAGTCGACAACGGTATTTTTGAGTCCCTCTTCGGTTGCAAAACGTTGTCCACCGAGCCACTGTTTAAAATGCAAAAAGAGGAAGTAGTCGCTAGGTGCAAGGTCGGAACTGTACGGTGGGTGGACAAAAGTTCCCAACGAAAATCTTGAATTTTCTCCTTGGTTTTGGCAGCAGTGTGAGGACACGCGTTATCGTGGAGGAGGATTATGCCAGATGACAGTTTCCCGGGCGATTGTTTTGGATCGCACGTCTCAATTTGTTGAGCGTTTCGCAGTACACGTCTGCTGTAATTGTTGTCCCATGTTCCATGAAATCAACCAAAAGAACACCGTCTTTGTCCCAAAAAACTGTAGCCATCAATTTTCGACTTGTGTACGGAGTTTGCTTAAACTTTTTCGGTTTTGATAAAGTTGAGTGTCGCCACTGCATCGAATGCTGTTTTGTTTCTAGGTTGCTGTAGGATACTCACGTTTCGCCCCCGTAACAATGCGAGAAAAGAAATCATCTCCATCTTGTTGATAACGAGCAAAAAGCTTTCGTCCACTAGCCATTCTTTGCTCTTTGTGGTGGTCGGTGAGCATTTTTGGTACCCACCTTGCACACAATTTGTGGTATGCAAGGTTTTCCGTGACAATATTGTAAACAGTAGTGCGTCCAAGTTGAGGAAATTTTTCAGCGAGGCCACTAATCGTTAATCGACGATCAGATCGCAGTGTTTGGTCCACTTGTGAAACGATTTCATCGGTCTGGATACTCGGCCTGCCACTCCGCTCTTCGTCATGGACATTTGTTCGGCCATTTTTAAAATCACGGCACCATTGTCTAACCTTCGCTCATAACTGTAGGTCCATAAACCAGGCATAACTCCCGATGAATTTCAGCAGCCGACGATTCTTTTGCACATTAGAAACGAATCACAGAACGCAATTCACATTTGGTGGGATCAACGATTTTCGCAGCCATTGTTCTTTGCATTCAAGGACAACAATATGACTTCAGAACCAAAACAAATGACGGTGTAGCTTCGCAATGAGTCAGTAGATGGCGCTGCAGTAGTAAAACTGTGCTCCGAAGCGCCAATATTTAAATATAAGCAAACGGCCTTTAGTTTATGAACCCGCCTCGTATTATATCGTATGTCCCACGGAAGAATTGACATAAGCATTTGCTATGTTAAATTAAAAATTAACGTATATCTTTTTTCTGGCACAATTTGAACACAATATAACAACATATTATGTTGGATAAATAAAATAAAAGAAATTGATGAAATAATAGTAAATATGCAAAGAGTATTTTACTAAAAACTAGTAAAATAAGTTATTTTTTCTAAAATTTTATTCATTAACCGAATGAATTTAGTTAATTTGTTGCCTAGTAATTTTTTGCATTTTTGCGGGTTCGATTCGTTATAAAAATGTTACTGTTTTTTATTATCTAATAAAACTAAAAAAACTAACTCTAAATAACTGACAAGTGACATAATTAATTTAAAGCCAAGTTCAACACGTGACTAAAACGTTGTTGCCAACTTCATATCGTGACAAAACCATTAACGCACAAAACCACATTTTGTCAATTTTTTAAACGGTTACTTAGCATCGTGCCAACATATACGATAATTTGCGTTTCAAAGGTGGGGGTAGAAATATTAATAAAACGAATTGCATCCTATACTTTTTCCTACGACCAACACAAGAATACTAAAATTTAAAAATTACTTTACTTCAGCTTAACAAGAACGATTAACAATATAAAATACTGAGGATTACTTACAATTAAAAGTAACTAATCTAATCCTATATAGGGACTCTAAAACGCACAAAGCCACAACTTGTCAATGCGAATCTAAAAGGTTACTTATAGCATCGATAATTAATAGTTTAATGGTGGGAGTAGACGATTAAAATTAACAACTACATACAGTATTGCAGAATTACTATGTAGTTGTTAAAGTTATTTAATCGTTAGTTTTATAATTAGTAAGTAATATGGTGTACAGAAAGTAACATCATTGTTTACAAAAGTTTAAAATCAATGGTAACATATTAAAGCAACCAACAATGCACCAATGATTTTAGTAATTTTTTCTGTTTCCAAGTTTCAAATGTTGAGTTAAAATCACAATTGTCAAAAAAGAAATTTCTCTTCAGGCGATAATTAGAATATTATAAAAATATTACCATTAAGGTAATTAGAGGGAAACGTAAATAATGTTGAAATGAACATTATCAGGCATTATGTTAAAATCGATACTTGGTGACAAAAAGAAATAATCGGGAAAAGCATTAATTTATTCAAACTTTTAATTCTTAAAGTGAAGTAGTCATCTTTACACAGCGTTTAGGCAAAACTCGCGTGTGGTAGTACGAAAAAATACATTTCAATTACTACTTTTGTGGCTTCAGGTTGTTATCGTGAAAAAGCCCAAATAAGATTTTACGGAATTAAAACAAAGGCAAATTCCCAAATGTACCGATATTTAATTTTATTTTAATAAGTTTATAGCGCCGTACGTAAATCGAAAAATAAATCCAAAATGGTATTAACCCAAGCGCAAAAAAATGATTACGAACAAATCGTTACCAATACTGTACAAGCTTATATGAGCTAGAAGAACGAATTTGACCCGTAAATTAAACAGGCTGAAAAAAATATAGTGCTATTAGGAAAAGAAAATAAGAACCTTCAGGTGAAATTAAATAGATTACAACAGTACTGCCGGCGAAATTTTATTCGTATAGCTAAAGTGTTGAATGTATTTAATGAACAAATGGGTCTAGACGTAACAGATTTACAATCCTTCGAACTCATAAAATATACAATTTCTTAATGATATTGAAAATATTTTATCTAGTACTTATAGTTCCAATAGGTGATCACATTATTTGCTTGGAAGATTTTAATATTGATTTAATTAATGTTGATAGTAAGATTACGCATGATTTTTTAAGATTAATTAATGGCTTTGGACTTAAACAGATTATTTGTGAACCAACTCGCATAGCCGAGCATAGTGCAACTTTGTTAGGTTTGGTATCAGTTGATACAAAAGAAATGGTTGCCAACAGTGGTGTTATTAATTTACACACAATTGATCATGGTTTAATTTATTGTCATTTAAAATTAGGGAGTGTGAAATCCAGTGGCGGCTCGTGGTCAATCATACTGGGAGGTCAAAAATTAATTTAAAAATAGGCATACTTAAAAATATAAATAACTCAAATACACCGCAAAATTTTATACAATCTACAATTTTGTTCAAAATATAGCGATTTTTCGAAACATTCTCATTAAAATCTCTAAGGGATTTTCTATAAGCATTGTCTAGCTGTGTACGAATATCAACATTTCCTACGGTTGCAAAATTTACCGAGCATTTCATGTGTTCTGCAGACGAAACATGTTTTTTATTTCCTCTTTTAAATGTTTTAAATCTCTGACACCGGATTTGGACTATAGCGAGTCTGACGAGTCTTTAGAAAATAATAAACAAACAAAACAGTAAAATACATTTGATACTTCACAACCACATATCCATTAGCTAAATCGTACATTACCTTGCGAAAGTTTCGATGAACATCTTTATTTTTATCTTTGCTAGTCTGTCGTAAACTTAGTTCTGGCAAAGGACGACCATTTGCCTTGAACTCAACTAATTTTGTAAAATTAAGTTTGTTAGCACTTTTAGTTGTTTAATTTACTGCACTACCGACATTTTCTATTATAGCGCATGCACACGCGAATCAAAAATAGTATTTTTACAAAACAACACAACAACAGTAAAACATATCAATATAAATTCTTAAATTGATTTAAAACACGCAAAATCGAATCAAAAATCGAGCGTAGTTGTACACCCTATACGAAGTCAACGTAAACTGCGGGATCCGGCTCATGACCCAAAGTTGGTTATTGTTTCGGACGTTCGTGTTTATTCGGGCGCTGCACGTTTTTCGAGTTTTTCCGGGTAGATCTAATTCAATGAGGACAATTCGCACCGCCAGCCCAAGGTTGAAGAGGATGAATTACGAACGACGGCCGATAAATTTTAAGTTATTGTACTTGCGACTTAATTACCTATTTTAATAAAACACGTAATAATGAATATTTTTTTATATATTGTCAAAATTTTTGGGAGGTCATTGACCAAATGACCATATGGACAAGCCGCCACTGGACTGAAATCCAGTCAGAAGTTTATAACTTATAGAAATTTCAAGCATTCTAAGTATACACACTTCTATGAACATTTGCAATCGTTATCTTGGAGAAATATGTATGATCTAGACAACATTGATGACAAAGTTGAATTCTTAAACGTTAATATAATGATAATTTTAGATATTCATGCTCCGTTAACGACCTCGAGAATCACAAAGCCGTTAAAACCATGGTTAACAAATTATTTGAGGGGTTTGATGGCTGTGTTTTAAATCTGTAGCTGAGATTGCCAATATATAATTATAATTAATTAATTATAATTGTGAGTATTCTTACCAAAGGTTTAAATTTTGCTGTTGTCCCTTCTCGGATTCCAGTTGAAGAAATTATAACAAAGGTTGAAATAGCAGTAAAAGATTTTGCGAACGTTGAAGCAGAAACGGTGCGCCAAGAAGTTTCTCATGTTTTGAAGAAATCTAAACTCCCGAAACGCAACGTCACTTACAAGGTATTGAAAGCGTTAAAATAACTAAAAGAAGATAATTCCATTGTTGTGCTACCTGCTGAAAAAGGATATGCAACTGTAATAATGGATACTGAGGATTATAAATCAAAAATCCTAACATTATTACAAGATCCTATTTACAAAATTATAAACTCTGATCCTACAATGTATCTTGAAAAAACTACTAAAGCTGTAATTAAGGAATGTATACTCGATAAGGAAATTCAAAAGAAGTTATTACCTAGAGAAAAGTCTTCTAAATGTTTAAAATTTTATGGATTACCTAAAATTCATAAAAATGGAATACCACTTAAACCTATCGTTAGTAGTATAGATTCACCAACACAAAAGTTAGCTGGATATGTTGCTAAAATATTACAACCTTTTGTTGAATCCTCAAGTTCTTATGTTAAAAATTCAACACATTTAATCGATATTATTAGAAGTCGTAAATTAAAACACACAGATATCATGGTCAGCTTTGTAGGGACCTAAAGAATTATACACATATTTTTTTAAATAAATTTTAATTTTTCTCAATTATTTACGGTGTTCGAGATTTAATTAGGAACACGAGCGTTCAAAGGGAAGTCGGTCGCTAGAAGCCGGGACGTCCAGACGGTGGTAATAGGAGAAGAAGCGTGGTTTGGTTGGAGTAAGAGGGAAGAACTGTGAAGTGCGGTTTTTTATGAATCAAAATTAATACCGATTGAAAATGAAAATATTTTGAAATCATTTTCGTACGTAATAACTAGAAATTGTTTTGGTGAATAAAACGAGAAATGCTTAATTATACATCGGTATGCGTTTAAAGGGTATAATGCAGTTGTAGGAGGGTTTTGTCCTTAAGAATGAGAAAACAATGAAACAAATAAATGCAAATTAGGTAACGGCTGATGTATCCATTTACGAATAATATTATGCAAAATTTTAATTTATTAGATCATAATCAAACAAGTTGAAGTAGTAAATAAAAGGCGTTTTTTTTGTAATTCAAAGGGTGTCACAAATTAGTGATATCTTTAGCATTTCTGCACAGTTCGCGGTTATTATTCAGGATGATTGGCCGATGACCAGTAAAACCCAAGGCCATAGATGATTTGTGTTAAGGTACAAAGCATAAGTCGTCTTTTTGTTGGGCGAGTTTAGTGCCAATGTGGAAACGACTTCACGTCCAGGTATGGCTGTCTTTGGTGACGGGCGAATGATGATATCCGCTAACAGTCTTTTGACTTCCTTTACATTTAATAATTCCTTTCGCTTACCCATAAAGATAGAGTAAGTGAGATGTTGTCGCTAGCATACCGCATCACAGGCGAAATATCCTGGCTGGAGCGGCGAGATTTGGGGCTAGATTACTGATTTGGGCGAAGTGACTGTTATGGTAAGCTCCTATACCAAAGGTCTACACGCTGGGACATTCTGACGCGTTGAATGATTATGTTTGATGTTTGAGTTGTAGGTGATAAGAGTGGTGTGTGCACGTGATAGGTTTACTTGCTCGTTTAGGTCGTTTACAGTTTGTCAGAAGCATGTAGACTGGGTGTCTGCTGTACTGCTCACGATGCTCAGACAGCCGATTTATTTTAAAGAACAATAGCTTGATTGTCCAGTTCATGCCACACTGTTTAAGTTTACAGTAATTTGAAATACGTTACGTGACAATGACAGTCATTTGTCACGGTGTAGGTACACATATTTGTAATCAAGTATAACTACGACAAATACCAAATTTCATTTCCTTACATATTCGTCGAGAAAACGCGGCCTCGCGGCGAGCGAGGAACCGAGGCGAGTATTGACGACATGATGGCCTCTATATTCGTCGGGGAAGCGCGCCTTTGAGCCGAGCGTGAAACCGAGGCGAATATTTGCCACATGACTTTATATATCCGTCGGGGAAGCGCGGCTTTGAGCCGAGCGTGGAACCGAGGCGGATACAACAAGACTATATATATCCGTCGGGGAAGGGCGGCTACGTGCCGATCGTGGAACCGAGGCGTGTATAACGCCCAAATTTTCTCTCTCTATTTGTCGGGGAAGCGCGGCTTCGAGCCGAGCGTGGAACCGAGGCGAGTAGTTTAGATGACCGGAGGCAGTACACCCCCCTTCTTATTTGCTGAATTGAGTACAGAATGTGTATCGACCTTTTGTGTATCACTTGATGTATGTTACATCACTATACAGTGTTTGCATCCTCTTGCGACCAAGGCTATTTTATTATTTATGCTCACCATAGAGTGAGAAGTTTGGGCGTGTCTGCATTCAGGGGAACTTTTGCATAGCTGTGTGATGTAAGAATTGCTAGTGATGTTACCGTAATGAGGTGATGTACTTGTACCATCAGTAAATTACTGAATTGCTGGCCGAACCATATACGTGCAAAACTAAAAGGGAAATGATACTATGATGAAATAGACCGCATTCTAGTATCACTGCCACTGCAACCAAACTCTAAGCTGTTATGTGTTTGCCCACTATAAATCTTGTGATGACATGTTATGTTTTGTGTCTGTGGATGTTTTCCATGACTGACGTTTACATGATTTATATGAGGTGTTTACCGATTTCCGGACAGATCAGTCCAGATCCATTGTGTTTGGACCTGTCGTTTTCCTCCAACATAACTAGTCATTTTACTATATTTTAAATAACATAAATGAAATACGTTTTATATCATTTTTCTTTTTGAATACTTTCGGTGTGGGTCACGACAACCTGATTTGGCTTAACGTAAATTACTGACAGTTTTGGGAGGTTTTCCCTCTTAATTTTTCTAAAATGGATTTGAATGAGAAGAGGTTAGTTTCTTAATTGGTTTACCGTTTATGGTGTTTACCAAATATAGTATAGGTACAATAAAAATTTGTTAATAAGTACTTTTACAATTTTGAAATAATTAATTCGTATAATTTCAAGCATTTTTTTTTCTTAAATCTTAGTTATTGTTGATTTTGTCGTTGAATAAATGTTCTTTGCTTCTAATGCCATTTATTAACTCTGCGACCAGCGTACAAGATTTTGTCTAAACTAATATTTTAAAAACAAAATGTGGTCTTCCCTTTGAATATTACAAATAATTCTCCGGACATTGAGTCGTTTCCTGTGATCGTTTCCCATGAAAAGCGGCAAGTAGTCATAAATACTTAGTTTACGTTAATCCTAACCCTAACCTTGTAACTTAAATTTACAAGTAAATTCCCTTTCGGCAGATTATGACCGATAATGGAAAATATTTTACTTTTGTACAATTTGTGTTGTTTAATAATGATTTGTAGTTTTTTGAATAAACAAGAAACTCACCTAAAAATTATGCACAATATGTACTTTTTAGTTTTTATATGCCTACAATTTAGATCATTCAATACGTCACGTACAGTATACTTTATTATTTACAATTTCACCCGAATCTGGTGTGTTATGAATGAGACGTATGATAGTGCTTATTTTTGCTTTTTTTAGTTTATTATATGAATTAAGGATGTAGCGGTTTCGTCATACCCCAAATGGGAACTTGTAATTTCTTAATTGTTCTTCCTTCAACATTAAAATACGGAGAATAGTGAATATTGAAAATGTTGTAGCAGGTTATTTACGGCTTAAGCCGGCTTAAGCGCGAAATTTATGGTCTTTACCAGTAAATATTTTCAGCTCTTTTCGTTGAAATATAACAATGACCGTTGTAAAAAGATGACACATTGTTATTGACAAAGCATTACCAAAAGCGCCTTTGAGGAAGAAAAAACCGATAGCTAACTAAAACTATTTCTATACTTAGTGGTAAAATTAAAAAAAAGGAGTCTTAGAAGTACTTCTCTTATTGCGCGTACACAATTCCGTTCCTCACAGTGTCGGTCGTTGCGGCATAATACTCTAAGTGTTACGCGCCGCGTACTCGCGTATGCTATGCTCGTTATAATTAATTAATTATTACCGATGAAGTCGTTAAAACAACACTTGAATAGATTTAAGGTATTTATTTACAGCATTTACAAACGTTTAGTCACTTGTACAAAGGTAAAATTTAGACTACCCCCAATTTCTAAAACAAGCACCCTTTATAACGTTTAGGGTTAGCACGTCATATTCCCAAAACTAACTGTACTTTTGACTGCAAGTTGAGACAAGTTAGAACCTGCGTTTTTGTACGACGGGAGTATAACACCTTACCCCATAAAAAAATTAAGTTATATTACTTAATTGCTAAAACATCAACTAAAATAATGGTTAGAACAAAATTGGAGAATCACATATTAACTAATTACTTATGTACTAACATGCAAGGATGCAAATTTATAACTAAAATTAACAACCAATTATTAATTGGAACCAGATCTTTTTCTCTTTGCTAAATTAAATCAACATTATTATCGTAGTTTATAATCAATGCTATTATATAGAGTGGATATCATTTACAGTATCAGTCATACCACCTTACTAGATGTAATCTAATGAAATAAACGAAAACTATTTAATTAAAATAAACTCTAACTTCATTTTTATGTATCTGATATGGCTTATTGTTTCGGTTTATAATAATATTTTCATTATCTTTTAATTCTTGAACAACGTAAGGGCCTAGCCAATTTAAGTCTAATTTATTTTTGTAGAATGGTTTTAATAAGGACTTGATCGCCTACATGAATGTTTTGTGGATGACTGGTCGAGTCATACCGCAATTTATTGTTTTCTTTTGTTTTCTTAATTGTTTCTTTAGCTATTTGCCAACTTTCTTGGAAATTCCTTTTTATTTGCAACGAATAATCGTCGTAATTATAAAGAGGTACAATCTTGTTGAAGGCGGAAGGGGTGGAAAATTTCCTACCAAACATAAGCTCAAATGGGGTGTAATTAGTTGAATTATGTACTGAAGTATTGTATGAAAACATTGCGTACGGAACTAGGGAATCCCAATTTTGTATATTTTTATCGATGAACGACCTAATATATTCAATCAAGGTACGATGACTTCTTTCGAGGGCCCCATTACTTTGCGGATGGTACGCACTGGTATGAATTTTCTTTATTTGGAGTAATTTACACACGTTAGCAAACAATGAACTTAAAAGTTTGATCCCTGGTCTGTTAAAAGTGATTCGGGAATTCCAAAATAACAAATTACGTTCTCGACAAAGATACGAGCGACTGTTTCGCTGTCTTGAGAAGTTATTGGAAAAGCAAATGAAAATTTGGTTAGATCATCTTGAATGGTTAATATGTATTTATTCTGGTTAAAAGATTCAGGCAATGGCCCTACAATATCCATATAAATACGTTGGAATGGTTCAGAAGAAGTTGTTGTTATGACCATGGGTTGTTTCACTGTTATATTTTTAGTTTTAACCTTTTGACAAATTTCACACGATTTTACGTATTCTTTTACTTCTTTCTTTATTCCTACCCAATTGTGATTTTCTTTTATTCTTTTAATAGTTTGTTTTACACCTTTATGACCAGCTATGCGAGAGTTATGAGATTCGCGTATAACATCTAGTTTTTGATCGGCTGATAATTCACCATTTTGACTTTTGTAATAAACATGTATCGTGATAGAAGTTTCTTTAAATATGAAACGCAACATTGTTCGTACCGTCTCCCACTTTAATTTATCGTGCCCGCAACCGAGTCGCGGTATTGCAACGTTTTTTCAGAATTGAAAACACAAAGATTTTTAAAATTTTGTAATGCTTGATAAAGATTTTCGTACGTAGGTTTTGGTGATACAAATTTTTGATATAATGTAATAGATCTTACGATTATTTATGTTGAGCTGTAAAACTTCTAGTAAATTTTTGTTTTGGTTTTTTAATTCGGCGACATTGTTAAATTTTTCTTTTATACTTTTACCGACACCTCGAGACATTATTAGGTCTTTTGAGACACAATGGCCGATACTATAACTTTCGTCACAATCGAATAAATCTCCTTCATATTCTACAATATTCGAATTTTGGATTACGCGATTCTGAATGTACTCTAAATATTCTGAGTAATCAAGATTTAAATTTGGATTTTGTATGGGATACATGCGCGATAATGCATCTACGTTAGTATTTTGACGACCGGGTTTGTGAATTATTTTGTACTGATATTCTTCTAATTTTAACTTCCAGCGCATTAATCTTGAGCCGGGATCTTTAATATTAAATAACCACTTTAAAGGCTTATGATCCGTGATTATAAAAAATTGTTTACCGTAAATATAAGGTCTGAAATGCTGAGTACCCCAAACGACGGCTAGCAGCTCTTTTTCCGTAGTGCTATAATGACATTCGGCCTTATTAAGAGTTCGCGACGCGTACGCAACAGGTAAGTCCTCATTAATGGGACCTTGCGACAAAATAGCCCCTATCGCGGTACCAGATGCGTCTGTAGTAACATTAAAAGGTTGGGAAAAATCAGGGTATTGGAGTACGATGTCGTTGGTTAATATAGTTTTAATTTCCTCAAAAGCTAATTGTTGAGGCGGGCACCATTCAAATTTTTCGTCTTTTTTCAAGAGTTTAGTAAGAGGTTTAACAATTGCACTAAAATTTGGAATAAAACGCCTGTAATAGCCCGCGAGGCCTAAAATGCTTTAATTTGTTTGATTGATTTAGGTACAACATATTCCGATACGGCTTTTACTTTTGCTGGATCGGGCATTATTCCTTTATCAGTAACTAAGTGTCCCAAATAGCTCACTTCTTTATGTAAAATTCGCACTTATCGATTTGAAGTTTTAAATTATGTTGCCGCAATCTAGTAAATACTTCTTTAATTTTGATTTTATGTTCACTTAGAGTAACCGCGTACACGACAATATCGTCAAGATAAACAAAGCATTTGACGCCTTGCAGCCCTGTTAAAACGCGATCCATTAAACGTTGAAAGGTCGCCGGTGCCCCTTTTAATCCCATAGGCATTCGTTTGAACTGGTAATGACCAAAAGGTGTACTAAACGCGGATTTTTCGGAATCGTTATGATTTAAAGGGATTTGATAAAACCGGAAGCAAGATCTAAGGTAGTAAAAATTTGGATTTGCCAAGTTGATCGAAAATGTCGGAAATATTAGGAAGCGGATACGCATCGCCCAATGTCTTATCATTAAGTTTCCGGAAATCAACTACGATTCGGTACTTAACTTCTCCTGACGCGTCTTTTCGTTTCGGAACTACTAACAAAGGCGCATTCCACGGACTTGAACTTGGTTCTATTATCTCTTGTTCCAACATTTGGCAAATCTGCTTATCAATTTCAGTTCTTTGCGATTCAGGTAACCTATACGGTTTAACATTAATTGGAGTACATAGTGGATCAGTAGGTATTGAATGTGAAATTGTAGAAGTTAGTGAAAGAGCCTCTGATTTAAAAGAAAATATGTCTAAAAACTCTGAGCATATATCAATTACGTGACATTTTTCTTCGTCATTCAAGTGATTTAATCTGAGATTTTGAATTAATTCAGTTTTTTGCTAAAATATTTGGGTTATGACTTGGTTCGGAGAGTTGTTCGTTTAAACGCGATGTGGAAAGAGGTTCTGTAATTATTGTAAGAGTATCGCAAGTAACTTCATATGAATTAGGATTGATAATTGGAATAATAGACTTTTGTTTTCTACTTTCACGAGTGCATTGCCGTTTATAATTGAGTTAGGATGTTGAGCTTGATTAATTAAATATTCACCATCAGGGTAATCGATAAAGATTTGATAAAGACGTTCACAACGTGGAGGAAATGAAAATTTTTCGGAGCTGTTTCTTCGTTATAAATAATTTGGTCGTGAAGATTTACAATAAATCTGTTTTTTGTTAAAAATGGTTTCCCAAAATTCCTTCTCTAGGAACAGGAAAAGTGTCAGGGACGACCGCAAAATCAACGGAGCGATTAAGCTCGTTAATAAAAACAGATGTTTCACCTATAGTAGATACAGATTGTTCATTTATGCCTTTAATTGAAATCGAGTTAGTAAATATCACAGATTCTTCATGTAACGAATTAAGTTTTATTAGGTTTATGTCCGAACCGGTGTCTATAAGAAATTCGCTAGATTTACGAAAATTATTTGATGTTAAAGATAAATGATTATTTTTTAATGTAGCGCAGTAATACGTATTTGGAGTATTGATGACGGCATTGACGTCTTTAACTAAAACTGATTGACCAGAGGTAGAAGGAATTGGATTTGATTCCGTAGATTGACGAAAATTTTGCTCATTCGGATACCAATTATGGTTATTTATATTTGGTTTATTAGTAAAATTTTGGCCGTGAGCAGAAGTTAGATTAACGTTTGTTTGAAATTGACGACGCTCATTATTAAATTTTCTTTACGACAATCATTTATGTGGTGGCCCGGTTTTTACAATAACTGCAAACAATATAAATTTTTGGTTCGGATTTTATCGCAGGCACTGATGGTCCAACATAATTCGACGAATTACCGTTATTTTGATATTTATTATTTTGAAATGGGTAATTATTTCGACTATAAAAAGAACAAATAGAAGGGGAGGTTATTTTAGTATTGATATTAGTTTCGCTTAGTATGATACGCTCCTCTTCTATAGATTTTTGAACAGCTTCTGATAATTGGGTTAAGTTTCTAGATTTTATTATGTTTTTCAATGGCTGTTGAAGACCTTCTATAAAATTGTTAGAGTCAAAGCTTGTATATAGTCTCTAATTGCTTTAGATTCAGTGTTAGGTTTATTAGAACAACTAGCGTTTATTAACTGATATTGTAAATTTTCCAATCTTAAACTATAAGTTCTTACGTCTTCGTTCCTAAATTGTTTACATGAATTTAATTGCAATTGTAACGATGGAATTGTTTTTTTACCGCCAAAGTTATCTTCTAAAATAAATTTTAATTCATCCCAAGTTGAGATGTCTTTATATTTAACAGCGTTTAAAGCCCTGTTACTCAATTTTGTTACGATTGCTTGTAAAAGAACTGGTTTTACAAAATCGGATACATAATTTATAGCAAATTCGCATTTTTTTATGAATGAATATAATTCTGACGATGACCCGTCGTAATCGGGGATTAGTTTTAGCGCATCCGGAAATGGCAACGCAACTAAATCTACGGCGCCACTAACACTTTCACTTTGTGACATGTTTTTTTCTGAATTGTTATTGTTTTTCTTCTTCGTAGGCATGAAGTTTAGCGAATAAGAATAAAGCAAGATTTCGTTTAGATTTACTTTACGTAATAATACGAAGATTTAGTAGATGAGTAAATATGTGTAGGTACAGATTTTGAATTACGATGAAATATGGTATAAAATTACCTTTAATTATTTGTGACCACGATATAATACTGCAATTTCAACCACCACCGCCTTCGTGTCGTTTCCTGTAGCTTTACTTTCAGCACGTCCTCCTAAGAGATCCAAAACGGTACTTGGACACTTGGAATCGGTAATTTCTTCTTCAAGTCGGTATCCCACCGCTGCCACCAAAATTATGTTACGCGCCGCGTACTCGCGTATGCTATGCTCGTTATAATTAATTAATTATTACCGATGAAGTCGTTAAAACAACACTTGAATAGATTTAAGGTATTTATTTACAGCATTTACAAACGTTTAGTCACTTGTACAAGGTAAAATTTAGACTACCCCAATTTCTAAAACAAGCACCCTTTTATAACGTTTAGGGTTAGCACGTCATATTCCCAAAACTAACTGTACTTTTGACTGCAAGTTGAGACAAGTTAGAACCTGCGTTTTTGTACGACGGGAGTATAACATAAGTTTGAATCTTCGTTTATACGTAGCATAACATAGATTTTCTGAAAACAGTTATTTTATTGTTTCAAACGGCAAACTCGCAATTGTGTGTTTTGTTCTAAACAATAATTTTGATCATGAATAGACAAACAAATTTAAGTCAAACTAGTGGTGCATCGAAAAGAAGAAAAGCAAAACAGAAAGAAGATAATATAAAAAAACACAAAGATTACACATTTTTTTTCAAATGAAAATGTTACACAAACAGTAGAACTAAGCATGGTCCCAATAGCGTTAGAAGCAGAAACAGATAAAAGTGATCATTTTCCATTTCCATCTGGCTCGGAAATTCAGAAGAATGATCAACAGGCATCCGAAATTCAGAAGAATGATCAACAGGCATCCACAAGCACAGCTGAAACTAGTAGTGACAGTGATTATATTTTTGATAGTAAAAGTGCATTTGCAAAATTTAGAGACAGTTCCTTGACTGATGAAATTAAACGCTTAATTGTTAATTCACAACCATGTAGACCAAAGGGGCCATTCCCAAAGGACAAAAATCAAGAAAACAGAAGTTTTTCTGTAAATTATTACAAGAAAAATCATCTTATGGTTATATAGACAGATTATGGATATGCTATTCTCAAAATTTGGATGTAGTTTACTGCCAGCCATGTTGGTTGTTTTCATCTGCGTCTAATTGGACTAAAGGAATTAATACATGGAAAATCTTTCCTGGAAAGTAAAGAGCCATGAGTATTCTGAATCACACATTAACGCTTGTTGCATTTTCGAACAGTGGAAACATAACAAAACCATCAATAAAAGTACTGAAGAAAAGTAAGACACGAAACAAATTTTTGGATTCAAGTGTTAGAACGTTTGGTAAATATTACAATAATGATATTGTACTTCAACAAGTTTGTAATAAAAGAAAAGGACAAATTAAATATCTAAGCCCGCAAATACAAAATGAACTGATCGCCGTTATAGGGCAAAATTTAGAAAACCGTCTTGTTGAAAATATTAAATCAGCACCTTTTATTCGATCATAATGGATACTACTCAGGACATCAGTAGAGTTGATCAATTGAGTCATGTTTATAGATTTGTTGAAGTTATAAGAAATTCAGACAAAAAACCAATATCCATCGAAATAAGAGACATTTTTTTAGGTTTCATACCTATTTGTGATCGAACAGCGTCTGGGATAAAAGACGCAATTTCCAAAGTACTCGAAGCACATAATATAGACTTTTCTAAATGTAGAGGACAAGGCTTTGACGGAGCTAATGTGATGAGCGGTTTATATAACGGCGTGCAAAAGAAAATTAAGGATCTACAACCTAATGCCGAATATATGCATTGCGCTAGTCACAATTTGAATTTAGTAGTAAACGATTGCATTAAAGGATGTGTGGAAGCAGATAATTTTTTTGGCATCATTGGAGGCATGTTCAATTTTTTTGGTACCAGTTTAAACAGGTGGGAAATTTTAGCCAGTTTTACTGGAGAATCGAGTATTACTCTAAAACGTTTAAACCCAACTAGGTGGTCTGGACGAATCACGTCTTTATTAGCCGTTAAACTTCGATTTTTGACATAATAAAATCATTAACGGAAATTATACTCAAAAGTAACAAGAAAGAAGAACGCGAAGAAGCAACGCGCATAAGAAAAAATATGTCAACATTTGAATTTCTTTTTATGTGCGTATTTATGGTGAAAGTTTTAGCTGAAGTGAATATTACATCTAAAATATTGCAAACTAAAAACATTGATTTACAAAAAGCTTCACAAGCATTAAAATTAACATCTACAACGTTGAGCACATTAAGACAAAGTTTTAAAATTTGTGAATCTGAAGCTAAAGTGATTGCAAGAAAATGGCATATTAATGAAAATTTTATTGAAAAAAGAAGACCTATCTCGAAAAGATTTTTTGAAGATCAATCATTTGATCATAAGTTTAAGAATGCCGAAGACGCATTTAGAGTAAATGTATTTTACAAAATTATAGACATATGTATAACTCAAATTCATGAAAGGTTTTGGAGTATGGAAAATATTGTATTAAAATTTGCGTTTTTAGAGCCTAAAAACTTGATTTCTTTTTCAGAAAACGATATCATAATGTACGCAGACATTTTGCAAAAAAAATATGAAAATGATCTTAGTAAAAATTTTTCCACCCAGGTCGTGCAGATTGTGTCTAATAGTTTTTTGAAAGAGGAAATTAAACAATTAAATTTTATAAGGGAACTTGCAGAATTATTAATTATAAAATATAATAACTTGTCTTGTAGTTACCCAGATGTTTCTACAGCTTTAATTTTATATCTGACACTACCTGTCACTGTGGCTACTTCCGAAAGATCTTTTAGCAAGTTAAAAATAATAAAAAATTATTTAAGGAATAAAATGTGCCAAGAAAGACTTAAATACTTATCTTTAATTGCAATTGAAGCACAAGAGGTAGATAAATTAAATATAAATGAATTAATTAAGGATTTTGCAAATGTAAAAGTAGAAGAAAGAACTTTTTTAAGTTTCTTTTTGTAATTCGTGTATTAACAATAAGGTAAATTAGGTTTATTATGTTTATTAAATATACACGTGTGTAGTAGTTTATAATAACTAAATATATTTTTAGTATAGGTGCATAAATGTCTAATTATAGTTACATATTATTGATACATATTTAGTATATTAATGTTCTAATGGAAATATATTTTTACAAAATTAGTGTTTTAGTTTTTTGCCACTCTTATTAAAGTGTGAGGTATGGGAGGGCCTTTTAAACTTTCTGCTTAAGGGCCATATTTTTGAAGTTACGCCACTGGTTCCAATAGAAGAAACTCTCAATATTCTAGCAAACAAACACATGTAAACACCCGTTATTGTTCGTTTAACTAAACATTGTTTAACCAACACATACTTCTTATACGACTCTAAGAAATATAAACAAACTAAAGGAGCACCAATAAGATCACTTATCTCACCTGCAGTTGTTAATATATTTATGGATAACTTTGAAACAAGTGCCATTCAAGAATCTTCTAAGAAACCAGAACTTTGGTTACATACAATACATTGACGATATCTTCTCGATATGGCCACATAGAAATGAAGCTTTACAAGCTTTTAAAATTATTTAAATAATAAACATCCACAAATTAAATTTAGTACAGAAGTGGAAGTTAACGGGAAACTACCTTTTTTTGACGTATTACTTATTAGCGTGGCGAAACGTTGTAATTGTTTACCAATTATTACACGTGTTTAAACCCCAAAAATTTTTAATTACGAGTACAAACATGTTTACACGTGAAAGAATAAAGCATTATTTTATAATTAAATATTTACACATTTAATAAATTTGTGTCTTAATAATTCCGTTTTTCCAGCTACCTGGAAAAACGCTTTAGTGACACCTTTACCAAAAACTGCGGCACCACAAGCACACAAAGATTTACGTCCAATTAATGTATTGCTAGTACTATCTAAAGTTTTAGAAAAGTAATCGATTCCCAACTTCGGCGACACTAAACTTAAACCAAATTTTACCTGATTTACATTCCGGCTTTAGATCGGGACACAGTTGTAGTACTGCGTTGCTTAAAATAACTGGTGATATATTATCAAATTGATACAGTCTTGTTAACTATTTTGGTGTCGTTAGATTTCTCAAAAGCATTTGATACAATTGTACGTAATGTATAGCTAGCAATTATGCATTTTGCTCGGTTAACGTCTGAAGCAATCCAGTTAATTTCGTGCATCCTCTCTGACACGTATTAGGCTGTTAGGTTATTCTGAGAAGTGTCTGACTATTTATTACTTGATACAGGGGTGCCGCAGGGTCCATATTGGGACCATTACTTTTTATAGTTTTTACATCATCTCTGTCATCAACACCATTGTTATGCAGACGACACCCAAATTTATTAATCTTTTTCGGAATCTGATACTCAAAATGCATGCTTAGCGTTAACTGCTGATTTGGAACACATTTTCCTTTCTTCGAAAGAACACGGTTTGCTTTTAAATCCTGATAATACTACAGCAATTTTGTTTGGGAGGAAGAATGTGAGGTTGATAGCTGCTAACACTATCCAAATAAAATTTTCTGATTAAATTATTCCTTTGAAAGAATCAGTCAAATGTTTAGATCTGTTCATTGACAATCAATTGAAGTTTAGAAGTTATATTTCCAAGTGCTTGTGTAATGGATATGCTGCTCTTAGACTTATATATCTGAATCACCATTTCTTGATAGAAGTACTACGGTTATGTTATGTTGTACTGTACAGATTACATTATTGTGATGTAGTTTACTACTCCTGCATGCTAAAAATAAGATTCAAATATTACAAAATGCTTGCATGAGGTAAATTTATCATAAGATTATATTTAGAACTGATGTACATAATTTGAATTTACGACATAAAGAGTTACTCACACCACCTTCTCATAATCTTGAAAAATTCTAACAATCATTTTCATACAATATAGCAAATATGTACAATCAATTGCCGAACTCAATAAAATCCTTCTCTACCTATAAATTTAAATCGGTTCTTAAAAGTTCCTACTTGTAGATCTTGTAGTTATAAGATAAGTATTCCATTTTCATTTACATAATGTTACAATTTCACCTATTCATAAATAGTATACACATATTGTAGTAGTTTTAGTAAGGTATTAACGGGATCTTAGGGGTTAAGTGTAAGAGCACAGTTATCTTGGAACTGTACCTACTGACCTTCGCCCCAATGCAAATTTTGTTTTTTTACGTATTATTTTTCTTTTCTGCTCAATAAAGTCCATATTATTATTATTATTAATACAACAAACAATTCCATTTAGAAAAAAGGCGAACTTTACTTTATCACCATTGTTCTAAGAGTTCAGTGTGATAGTACTGTCAATATTAGCTCTCTGAAAACGCAACATTTTCCCAGAGTGAACTGAAAAACCTCATTTGGATTTTTACGTTTACAATATAAAATAAAATGGGGTCTGAAAAAAAGTTCTTGAAAATTTTTTTGAACGACCATCTAGGCAGTAAATTACATTCGAATCTAAATAAATATGCTGTATGTTATTTAAGTATTTTGAATTAGTAAATTTTTGAATTACACATTTCTAACAAACTTACTTTGAAACGCAAAACGTCACATGAAAGATTACGATAATTATGATTTGAATGAACTTCACTACGTATAGAAAAAAACAATGTTGATGTATTGTTTGGTTGTTTTAAAGAGGGTCATTTAATATGTCACTGTTAGTATATTCAATTTTAAAACTGGCCCATAACTCCCTATCTTCTAAGTTATAACAAAACATAATAAAATCAGCGCCTAAATATTAGGCTTCACAACTATCTTCTGTTATATTATTTCACATCACATTTCATTAGTACCGTACTAACGCGTTGAGGATGTAACATTTAATGCACATCAAAGTAGAATGCATAATAATCCGAGTTTGGGATTTTAATTTAATCGTCTAATCAGTTTGACAAGTTACGTCACAGTATTGTATACTGTAGTTACGTACTGTTTATTTTAGTGAACAAGTTGAAATAGAAACGAACAATGAAATTAGTTACAAATACAAAAAGGTATGTTTATAGGTTTATAGTCAAATAATGTACTTTTATATACATCGTACAATATCAAATAACTAATTTAAATTCGATTATTAAATTCATCTTGAAATTTAAAAACAAAACAATAACATATTTTGTTTTTGTGTGTCTGTGACGTATGAACACGTTAGCATCAGGTGTTACTTATTGTGAGGTTATCTAAGTATTTTCAAACCCCAAATTGATTAGACTTTAAAAAATCATAATTCAATGTGTAGTAAGTAGGCGTAAATTTTTATTTTTCTATGAAAATTATATGAAACATCGTCAAAAGTAAAAATATAATAAATAAATAACTTGAAAACAAAATGTGCGAGTAAATCCAGTGGTATTGAACTTTTAAAGGTTGGATCATTTCCTATGTTACAATTTTGAACTGCATGCGCCCATAACTTACAATTAGTTAAACACGTGTTTATGCGGTAAAGGGATTCGAGGCTGCGGTTCTGCCACAAAAAAATAAAGCCTTCAATACTTTAAGGAAAATCATATTTTTATTATTATTTATTTGCCTTAAATGGAAATTTAGCAAATTTTATTAATTATTAACAATTGTTTGTCGAATTTATAAATAATCTCTTTATTCTTATAAATTTATTTGTTTTGATCAAAATTAGTGAAATAATAATGTATCATAACGTATAGTTTTAAACATTATTAATTAAAAAAAAAGTTAATTAAAACTGAACAATAAATATACATTTTATGAGAGTGTTCTGCTTTTAAGTGGGCCACTCTATATCGTAGTATACAGTGTGTCCCTATCTGAGTAGTATTGTATGGGTATCTTTCTTATTAAGAGGTTTATAAAGCTACGCCATATTGATGAAATACAGATTTACGAATTGCACACTTATTAAACAAAAATTTTTGTATACACGACACTTCTGATTATTAATAATGTAGTAAAGTTTAAAAAAATTACATGAATTTAATTTTTGTTTTTTTGCTAAATAAGATTGTTAGGTTCCTCAAATAGTCTTTCCTACATTTTTAAAAGCCATATCGAACATGTTTTCCACAAAATATATTGGAATTATTTATACTTTTATAGTAAAATTTAAAAGCAGTTTGAAACATTTATGGTTTGTTTACATGCGACATCTGTATGATGACGATAAATGTGGCAACCGAAATATTCATTGCGAATCCAAAGGTGGTAAGTTCCAACTTTTCGGATGTGGAGTTATTGCCGTAGAAAGATGTTAAGTAAGATGGTTTGTGTGTGTCTGTACAAAGATGTCAAATAGAATAATAAACTATGTAGATAAATATTAAGTAGAGGCACTGGTAAGTACAGGCGCATTTGACTAGAAAGGTGGGAAGTGCCAGTCTAACAAATTATTAAATTATGATCGAGTTAGCGGGTTAAAAGTGTGCCATTGTTATACTATTGTTAAACGTTTCTCTATTCTAATATGTATCTATTCTAATATCTCTTTAATAATTGACCAAAAAGTTATGAAGAAAAGTTGTTGGAAATTTTTTTGTCCTGTCGATACTCGTTTACACATTTGTTAGTGTCACAACGAGGTAGAGTTCTGCGCAAAACCCTTATTTTCTTCAAAATGTAACAGCAAATATGAAACACTTAGTATTACATTTTTTAATCTATGACACATCTTCGTTTACTACAGTCCATTCTCTGTATGCAAAACCAAAATTAACCCGAAAAAAGTTACAGACATTTCTGTGAACTCCTGCATCTGTGAAAATTTTACTAAAAAAATTATTACCTCGAAATCTATAACTCCTAGCTACAGGGAATATTATACAGAGTAGCCCTAAAATTGTACGTAGAATCCGAAAATGCAATAATATATAGGGTGTTGCATTTAAAATAGCGAAGTTGATGTCGACTTCTGGCACAACCGCAAGTGTCACAAGAATGAAAATATTTTAGTTTAGTTTATACTTTTCCGTATACGGCTAATGGCAGTTCCCGGTGAGACACCCTGTATATTGTGAATTAATTCAATTTTCTATTTGTCTAATACAACTTAAGGGATTGTAATTCGTTTACCTTTTTTATTATACTTTATTATGTAAATGTATTCTGTAATATCATATTACACATTTTAATCAATTTGCCTCGTCACTTCAGCAGAAAGATAATTACTTGTCCTAAAACATCAATACAAATTGATGGCATTTTCCTTAACTTTTTTCGGTTTTAATACTGAAGGTTTATGGCCAATCCGACCTTTAACTATTCCCAACTAATACTGAAATTTCCGGAATTATTGATTTTCAAAACATTACTACAAGATGAAGGTTGATGGATTCGTAGCAAGTTGCGTATACTGTTATCTAATATTTGTATCGACTATTATTTGATAAAATAAATGGACGTTCTTTATGTGTGCGCTTTCAACGTCAATAGTGTCCTCGATAAAGCATTAGCGTTGTGCTATAAATTATGGAGATTGCCTTTTGGTGATTAAAATATTTTGAACAAGTAATACATTAACATTTATTGATTATGTATACTGAATGAAACATAAATAGGTAGTGCTTTTAACTTTCATGGCGTGTCATGTCCTCGTTAATAAGAATTTTGAATTTTCTCGCGATTACATATACGTATGTACTCAAATATTTTTATTTTATATGAATAGCAAAGGGGGTTTACTTGATTTAAAACGCAGACTACGTCCGTTTGATTTTGCAATTGCTTGTTCTTCCTCAGATTTGGAATAATATAACTTTAAAATTTATGTGAGAAATTATAACTTCACACTTTTTTCTAGTAAATCTAAAAAAATTGATTATTGGTAATGAACCATAACACTTAAAATGAAATTTAACTTCTTTATGAATGGTACCCAATTGGCTCATAAGCCGAATACCCTTCCGAATTAAAGTTTCATAACACCATCAGAATTGTCTAGAAAAATAATAGAACTGTAGAGCGTTTATCGTTCTGTTTAGCTGTTTTGTTGTGTAGCAGCTTATTTCTATATAGCATCTGTTTCTTCTGCAGCTTCTCCAAGTATGTACAGGATGATTTTTTGAAAACGATCCGCTTGAGATATTTCAGAAACCAAAAGGAAATTAAAATTTCCGAAAACAAGTACACTTATATGTCAAGGGGAAAAGGTTTGACCTACTATTCACACTTTTGATGTTTATTCCTGCGCTCCCACGAATATATCTCCAAAAATTTTAAATTGAATGACTCATCGCGTGGTATCTCAAATGATGTGTCACTTGCGCCCTTTTTTATTTTCTCATACATTTTATAAGAAACTTATCGTTACTCCTTCAGGAAAACGGTAAGCGTTGTCAAAACCTAAGCGAAACTATGACCGAAATATTCATTGCGAATCCAAATTTCGTAAAAGATATTTACTTCAGTGATAAGTGCACTTTTTATTTAAATGGACACCTGAACAAGCAGAATGTACTATATTGGACGGACGAAAATCCGCATATGACCCTATCTAGAGACCTCAAAAGAATAATGTTTGGGCAGGAATACTAGGTGATTCAAAAGTTGGACCCATATTCATTAATGAAACGCTAAATGGTGATGTTTACTTGAATATGTTGCAAAACATCATCGATCCTCTAATAACTGAATAAGTAACAAACCAGCTTGATGAAGAAGGTAATCAAATACTCGAGGAATATCAATTGTTCTTCCAGCAGGATGGTGCTCCACCGTATTATGCTGCGAATGTTCGTAACTGGCTTAACCGGAGATTTCCAAATCACAAGTCTTGACTTCTTCCTTTGGGGTCATTTAAAGTCAGTAGTTTATAAGACTAAACCAACAGATTTAAATGACTTGCGTCAACATTCCACGAGAAGGCATGAATTCTAAAGCCGGCATAGAGGCCAATGGTGCTCATTTTGAGCAGTTTCTGCAAATGGTATTTTTTCAGTTTTGTTAATATGTTATTTTCAAGGTATTTAAAGATTTAATATTATTCTTATCCTAATGTAAAATTGATCATTTCTCAAAGTTAAATAAAAAAAATGCGCAAGTTACCATAATCCCTATAAGATAAGCTTTTATTTGAGATACTACGCGAGGGGTCATTCCATTTAAAATTTTTGGGGAGGTATTTGTGGTATCGCAGGGGTAAACGTCAAAAGTGTGAATGATAGGTCAAACCATTTCCCCCTTGACAAGTAAGTGGACTTGTTTTCGGAAATTCTTAATTTTCTTTTGATTTTTGAAATATCTCAGGCGGATCGTTTTCATGAAATTACCCTGTGTAGAGGAACTGTAGCTGCTTTTTAAAGTGCACCATGAAACGTTGAAATCTATCAACCTTTCGGTGCATTGGATTCATACATAAAAAACGTTCAGCGTTTTCATGCTTTATTTATGCTTTAAAGTGAACGTGAAGATTTATTGTTAATTATTTAGCTATGATTAAAAATAGCAAGTAATGTACTATCAACTATAAGTTTATGAAACAATTTTCATTATTGAATATCGAGTATCTCCACTGTTAATAATAAATTGTATAACTTAATTGAGAAGAAATACTAAAAATAACTTTTGTTTGCAAAATTCGACTGTATTCATCAACATGAGTCAGACGTAGAGAATATAATGTATTTCATCCATTATCATATATCGGGGTAAAAAATCTCGTTCACTCCACCTGACGATCTGAGGAATCTGTTGTTGTTTTGTTATGCGTGGAAAAGTCCCCTTACAATGTTTAATTCCTTTTCATGTCTGCAGAACTTCAGCTATATCTGCAACTTCAGTTTGAGGTTATCCAATACAATTTGAGGAATATCTTAATGTTTTGTAGCATGGTCTCTTTTATTTGAAGTTTTAACTACGTCAGCTTTAAACTCATAAAATCACTCATTTAGCAGTTTCCAGTATATCTATTATTACAACAACCGTTGGACATATTTTCATATTGGCCGTGATGTATCAATAGTTTTTTATTCTGATTGACCAGATGATTTTGTAAAAACTGCAAAAAATAATGAGAATGTATGTGACTCAAGTTACATTGCTAATAGTTATTTGTCCAACAAGTGAGGAAAGTGATTCTTTTTCCCACTCGAGCTCAAGTGAGAGTGAAAAAAGGCTTTCCTCATGTGTTAGACACAACTTTTTTTCCACGACATTCCCCAAAAAAACAACCTAATGAAAGAAGTAATATTGTAAACGTAACTTATTGTTACAGAATTTCGTCACATTTTCGTACGTAAAAGCAAAAGTTGATAATAGGTGGGTCCCAATAGTCTCGCTACAATATTCTGTAGTATCGGTGTGGTCTTAATCTGTCATAGCGCAGCCGCGTAATTCTAACCAATAAATGTAGGGTAGCAATTTTTAAGAGTCGAAATATAAGATATTAAATTAAACAAACCTGATTGAATACTAAATTAAATTGTTTAACTAAGTACTAGGCGCATATAGTTCTAATAACACATTCTTACATTTTTTTAAAGAGGCATTTTTGTAACACGACATTATTTTCCTCGCTAGTGAGGAAAAACGAATTTTCCTCACTATTTGTAGAGAAGAAACGTCCGTATTCCTAAGTATGTCGTGGAAAAATATCATTTAAATTGAAGTTTTGTTCTCTTTAGAGGAAATTTTGAAAATTTCTATTTTTCTTAATACTCAAAATTAGCATTGCACTGTTGAAATTATTATTAATAAATATTTCGAATTATTTTTTGTTTTAATAAAAATAAGGGCTCTTCCGATTTATCAAGGAAAAAAAAAGAATGTTATATGAATATGTTATGACCTGGTTATGACATATCGTAACCAAGGTGATAATAGTCACTATTGTGCATAGATAAACCGCAGGTTTAGATGAAAAACTCAAATGGATGTATTGGGAATGATTTTGGACTTGACTAATACTTTTCCCTGCAACAGTTTTATGGCGTTGCACGATAACATTCGATATAATATGGCGGATTACTAAGTTTCATCACAGTTACATTCTATATTTCTTCTACTCCTGTATTGTAATTCATGTATTAGAGTTTTACGATCTGTACTATAATGAAATTCATTATGATACAAATTTTTATTATGATACAAATTCAGAACCAATAGAAATTCTACGTTATTTATTGCACTTATCGACTGGTTCTGTGGCTAAAAGTCAAACATAAATTTTGCAATTTGACAATTCGTAACTATAGTAGTAGTGCTCAATTATAAAATTATTGTTTCTATTCAACATTGTGAGGTCGTAGAAAAAATATTGTATACAATTCGCATGTAATGACTATTAAGATACTCGAAACGTGTATTAGGAAATTCGCCTTCGGCTTATTTCCTAATTACGCTGGTGTCTTAATAGTAATAATTACATGGCTCATTGCATAACATACTATTAAATTATGAGATTGTTAGTTTCATTATTTATTGACAGTTGATCTTACATGTTGAAATGTCAGCCGTTTGTTTATCTATGATGTCAACTGTGAAGTTGTTTCAACAACATATTCCGTGTACCATTTATTATGCGACATAAAATTTATTTTTGTTTACAAAGTACACAATTTTGTAAAATTGTTACATCTTATTCGTAAAGAAAACTGACAACAGATTTTTTTGAAATCTCATAACGCCAAATATATGAACTAAAAAACAAAGTAGTAAAATTTTTAAACTTCATTATGCAGTCAAATCGAATTCGAATCGAACTTAATTGCAATAAAACGCTTAATTTGGTATTTTATTGGCACCATTTAAAAGTTCCGCTAATGAAATTCCAAACTAAGTATTTACTGATAATCAAATATCTTCCTTCTACATACTACAAACTGGTTCAAAAATTTTTAATTAACCATGCTTCAATTTTATTTTTCCCTGCAACCACTTGTGGCGCTGAAGTTTATTCCGTTGGCTAATGCGAAGCTTTTTCATCTAAAGGCGCCGTTTATCTATGATATTGTGTCAATCAGAAAATAGTATAGCACTCCGACAATTGCAGACCTCCCTTCGGTCGGTCTGCAAACTTTGTCTTCGTGCGACAAAAAGTGTTGTTGTGACACTTGTTTTTCATAGTATTTTTTCTATTTCGCAAAAATTTTCTTCAAGAAATAAATGTTAATATATGATCTAGTGTTTTTTTTTGTTTAAAAGCTATGTTGGTAGAGTAGTTGATATCCTAGCAACAAATGCTGTTGATAGTTTGCTATCTTCAAAATAATGTGTTGAGATTTTTAATCGCCGTTTAATTCACGAGTTAGTTACAAAACTTTTCCGTCGTTCGTACTTTGTAATTTTAATAAAATTATATACCCCAATAATTCTAGAGAAGAAATGCTATTGTGAACGCACCACAACCACAAATTTATAACCTAACTTCATGGTTTCTACTTTTTTGTGAGAGCTTCGTCTTTTATTGCCAACAGTATTTTAATATAAGCTCACCAAGTTGATGGAGAATTAAATTACTCAATTTCGATTGTTTGTCGAAATAAAATAGTTTTCATCACAGTAAAACAAGAAGACTAAATTTTTTTGTGGAACGGATTGGTGCTTAATCAATATAATGGTCCACCTACAAAGACAACACCAAAAGCGTTTGACAATGTTTTATATATCATGGATATAACTTAGCACATCTCGAACAAGTTGAACTTTACATAATGACTTGTCGCATCATACCGAAGAAAGATATTTATATCCTTGCTGTGTTCAAGCAGTTTACCAACTTATTGAGACAATTATCCTGCACATATTCAATACTGTCAATGGCTTTGCAACACTTTTATCAGAGACATATTTGCTTAAGACTCCTTATCGATGAAGTTTGGTTTTACATTTACCGTTCTATAATTTCACAAACACGTGCATCTGGAGTTTACAAAAAACATTTTGTTAAAGTGGTTCCGCTTCACCTCCAAAAGATCTTTTTAGAAGTCGGAATGTTTACTTTTTATAGTTTTGATTTTTTCTTACAGCCTTACTTAAAGAATCTAACTTTTGAACAATGAGTAAATAATATTGAAGAACTACGTGAGAGAATAGTTTGTAAAATAGATGACCTGAACACCCTTAACATGTTATTAAACGTTATCATTGGAATGTTGCATACAGTACAAAAATGTCTTAAAAATCACTGTGAATAAATTCAAGATTTATTACATTTCTTTGCTACAAATTACGACAGATTTTTTATTTATACTTTCATGTTGTAGTTGATTGAAGATAAAACGGCAATATGTATGCATAGTTGCCTATACTAAAATCAATTTTGTTTACATTAATGTAAGTCATAAATGCGCGGTCGATGGAAGAATATTGTTTGTTAAGTTTTGTTTAATAAATTAACATTAAATTTTCTTTGAATATTAAAATCTACTTAATAAGAACTAACCAAACAAAACCTCACTTAATTTTCTTACGTCAAAATTAAAACTGTAAATTATTTGGTTATACACTAAAATTTATAAAATCCCTAAAACAGTACGGAAAGAGCTTCTATTTCCGTATCGTGTACAATACGGAAACAAAGCTATAGAAATTGCGAAATAGAAAAAATAATATTTTTTAAACCATTCAAGAAATCGGTATTTTTGTCTATCACAAAATTATCATATTTCAATTTAACACCAAACTGTTTAGATTTTTCTAGATGAAATTGTATAATTAGCAGCAATATACAGCGTGTTTACAAATGAATATCGGGGTTTTAACGCTTTATAATATTGATTACATTATACTTACAGTTATAAATGATATGTCATATGAAGAGCAACCCAAACAGTTTTGGTAGTTGGCACCAGTGCGCATGTGTGCGAAATGTTTTCGCCGCGATCCGCTAGAAAGCGGTAGTAGCAAAAATGGCGACTAGTGAACAGAAAGCGTTTTGTGTTTTACAGTTTGCAAAGACTGAATCTGCAGTTACTGTGCAACGTGCGTTCCGCATTAGGTTCGGTCGTGATCCTCCAAGTGACAATAACATCCGTAGATGGTATCATCAGTTTGAAGATACAGGCTGTCTTTGTAAAACCCCGATATTCAATTGTAAACACGCTGTATTATGCATCCGTAATTATAGGCCACTCAATATTTATGAATTTCGTAGGGATTGTTTGGGTCGTTCAATTGGCGGCCATTCCCAGTTGATGAGCGCATAACTGAATTATATTTCACTTTTATGAAGTGAGGAGACTAAATTATCCAACAAAGACGACATAGACCAAAAATATCTAGACTCATTTTCTCAATCAAAATAGTCCCTATAAGTTTCTGGTCTCGTATTTTTTTGTATGCCAACAATATCAGATTATTGAATTTTTTTGGGAAAAAATATTTTTTGTTCTAGACTGTGTTAGAATCGCCAACTAGCATAAGCCATGACGAGGAAAACGATATTTGGAGTCAGACGTATATGCTGTCTGGAGACAACGACAACTCCGCTTTAAAAAGGTAAATTCTGAACTTACAATTAGATGTTTAATACTTGCAAAATATATAAATAAAAGACAATTTTTTCTACAAAACTACAAAAGTATATAATAAATACAGGGTGTCTCACAGGGAACTGCCATTAGCGGTATACGGAAAAGTATACATGGAAAAAATTTTAAAATTTGGAGAATGACTAAAAACCAAATTCAACTAAAATATTTTCATTTTCTGACACTTTCGGTTGTGCAAGAAGTCGACATCAACTTTGTTATTTTAAATGGAACACCCTATATATTATTGCAGTTTCGGATTTTACGTCAAATTTTAGGGTCACTTTACATAACATTCTTTGTAGCTTTGTAGATTTCGAGATATTATTTTTTTTAGTAAAATTTTCACAGATCCAAAAGTTCACGGAAATATCTGTGTCTGTTTTCCGGAACTCCATATCGGGTTAATTCTTGGTTTGTATAAAGAGAATGGAGTGTAGCAAACGAAGATGTGTCCATAGATTAAAAAATGTAATACTAAGTGTTTCATATTTGCTGTTTTAGTCATTCTCCAAATTATTAAATTTTGATGCGAGAGTACGTACTTTTATTTCGTACTAATATTTTAAAATCATTTCTAACAAATCAGAAGTGAGATTTAATCAACAGCGGATAAAATTAAAAGTTGATAAGAATGCGAAAAGGGAAATCTCACCTGTGTGTTTGCTATAACCATAGAACAGTGACGTCAAGTGACGCAGTAACAGCGTTCAATTAACCTTCAACTATTAAATCATTGTAAAATAGTATCCTTTTTGAATGACCGTAAATGTCGCGTCTTGCAAATACAGAAAAATTTCGGGCGCCATCTCCTTTATCTTACTTGGGCACAGGTCTATTATTTCTTCTATTCAGAGACATATTGTAGTGCTTACGCTTATATTAAATTGTAATTTAGCAACATTTATAAAATTTCTCTACTCTAAATTTGATGTGTTTTGCACGCGAATTAAAGCGAAAGTTAAGTTTTGACTTCAACCATTATTATTCAAACAAAATTAAAAATTATGGTTGTAATTTCGATTTTCGCATTTTTAATTCAATTTTCATTTCACATTTTAATATTTCTTGATTTACATTTAGATGATCTCTATAATTTCACATGTAATTCACATAAATGTTATTGAATTTTGAATCATAATTGATGACATTCACAATTAATTAAAATGTACCCATAATTATGCTTAATAAACTTCACACAAGACGAACGATTGAACATGAATGAATTTAATTAATTGTGACTGTCGTTAATTCCGATGATACCCTTTATGCCAATGTTTTTAATTCATTTCACGTTTAGACGACCAATCTTTCTATTGAAGTAAGCCTTGATAAAGCTCCCCCTTGAGAGGCAAAACGTCGGCAACTTCTCTCTTGAGAAGTGGTTTTTCTATAAACCCAACCATGAGGGTCTTTAAAAAAGACATGCTAAAATTGTTAAAAAGTGTTTGTCTAGTGAAATTAATTGAAATTGTATTGTGTTTGTTTAATTTTACCTTCAATTTCTCTGAAGTAAAAAATAAAATTGCAGGTGGGGCCAAAAACAAGCGTGGTGTAAACCATCATGCATTCCAATTAGTATTATTCTTATTTTGATCTTCCTTGTGGTGTTACTTCCATTACTTGATCATGCTATGGAAAAAGCCAACACGCCAATTGTTCCATTAATGTCAGGGTTATCACCAAATACGTGCAAGTAATGTATATTTCTTTAAAACTAAAAACTTAACATATAACGTAGCAATTGGTGAAATTACAGAGTATCACTGGTCGAAACCATACCTGAAGGTTTAATATACCCCAGTAACGCCACAATACATTCATCAACTTACGAAACTTGGTTAGATCTTATTAATTCAACACAACGTACCATAGAGATAGCATCATTTTATTGGACCCTAAGAACAATCTGAAGTATATCCGGATCCATCTTCTAGTCAGGTCAGTTGTACAACTTAATGAATCTTTTTAATACATTAA